>PKSI02000399.1:0-10533 GCA_002916485.2 Juglans nigra | reverse complement strand
GAGGGTGAATGGAGGCCTGGTCTCGAGGACACGCACATATAGACATCTTCACTTCATAAGTTTGGCAAGAAGCTCGCCAATTAAAGATCGACCGAGCGAGGTGCTGGAGGCACGCCTTGGACCGGCAAAATTCCCCTCAAAGGAGAATGCTTCCTAATTTTCCTAGGTACCCTTTCCTCAGTCTCTCTGCAAGCCTATCTCAGCTCCTTTGATCTTCTTTGTTTCTGTTATTCTTATCTCCAACAAGTGAAAACCTTCCTTTATGAATGCAATGAGACTTGGGTTTAGGCAATAATGAAAACATATGATGACAAGAACATTTCGTTTTAAGTGAGATAAAGGATGGCAGAGAGAGAGGGTCACTGCAATGGTCGTCCCCTAGGGTCCGGGGACGTGGTCATTTTCTGGTACCCAGACTGTGGTGTTAGGTCGGGCGGCCTTTACACTCACTTAATAAAATGCTCGATTCCAGTCCAACGGTGCACGCGATTTGGCTCATCACGATAGAATTATTGTAGCGGAAATGGCATCTCCCTGTTCATGCTCAATTTTGTTAGCAGACTGGACAGAACCAACGAATTATTCCCAAATCATCATGATAATTCAGCATATGATAATGCTCTGCGTATTCGTCTATAAAATAAGTAATAATAAGTAAATAAAAGATAAATAAGAGACACACCGATTTACGTGAGTGGACATAAAAACATATGGCGACGGATTGGTTGGAGTAAAATCGATTGTAATATGGCTTTTTACATCCTCTCTGTGACAACTCTCAATCCACAGTGTGGTTTGGCAGATTTGGGAGTCCAGGCCCATGTGAGGCCAAACTCAGACTCTTTGTTAAAAAAAAAAAAATTCACATAATTCAAAACGATGTAATTCCACGTTTAAGAAGCACGACGGCATTTTGTTCAAAAGGGGTCCCAAAATGTAGGACCCCAGACTACAGTAACGAAACCACGGCGTTTCCTACATCGTTTCGTGAAGACGGACCCCCTTTCTTCCCCCCTCGCTTTTTGCTGCTTCGCAATTCGCATAGCCACACTGTCACAACCCTTGCACCCTTTATCTCTCTCCTCTCCACACTGGGGGGGGGGGGGGGGGGGGGGGGGGGGGGGGGGGGGGGGGGGGGGGGGGGGGGGGGGGGGGGGGGGGGGGGGGGGGGGGGGGGGGGGGGGGGGGGGGGGGGGGGGGGGGTGTTTTCACCTTCCTTGTTGTGTTTCGTCGAGTGAGTGGCCGCTGTCAAGCCACCTTCCAGAGTTCATCAAACAAAACATTATTTGTAAGCCACTTACTAACTTAGTTGTTTTGTAGAATTTTAGGGTTCCAAAATCCTTTAGTTGTCACATCGTGGTTGGAATTTGTGAAATGTGTATGATTTGTTATTCATTTCAATGATTTGTTGTTTGCTTTTCGATGGTTTCAGTTTTTAGGCTTTTTTAAATTTAAGAATTGGGGGATTTAGGTTTTGGAAAAAATAGTATTTTTGGTTCTAGACAACGTTGGCTGATGTCCACTCGAGTGTGGCCTCGAGCGAACTTCACACAGATGTTTGCTCGAGCCTTGGCTCAGTGTGGTTCGAGCGGATGTCATTTTTTGTGTTTGATTTATTTTAAAAACAACAAACATGACTAAACACATATGATTTTTCATTTTAATGTGTTTCCAATGTGTTTGATAATTTTCATAATATATTAAATGACGGTTATTTGTTAATTGTTACAGATAATTTTATACCAAGGTTGAGCAAACTATAGATGCTACACCATCTCGCCGCAATTCTTTACAAAAGGATGAGGCACAACCGTTGGCATCACCGATAGGTACTTTGGGCCGTATACCCCCATCTTAAGCAGCTACCTCTTGTGCAAGCAATCGAGTCTCATTAGATATAGAAGATGTTGATATGCTTAATGAGGAGGCGGAGTTGATGAATGTTGAGGTTGATCGAGCAGCATGACCTAGTTAAAAAAATGTCGTGGACATGAGAACATTTCACCAAAATTCCTGGTGATCGTGAGAACCCATAGGCTCGATACCACTATTATGGCCAACTATGCAGTTGTCATTTGAAGAAGCAATGCACATCAGTATTAATAGCACATCTTACAGGTTACCAGCGGTATAAGATACACAAAGAGTTAGGTGGCAAACAGATCAGACGAAGCTGCGTTACGAGATTCTCCGACCATTGATAGCACGTGATTAAGAAGCTTTCAATCCCTCAATACATTGAGAAGATGTTGAGGGATATCTTGAGGAGATGATCATCACTGATAAGATACCTCTTCCACAGTTGACAAAGTAGGCTTCCACAAATTTGTGCACACAGTTGAGCCACAATTTCCCATATCTTCACGGTATACTGTGATGCATAATTGTTTGAAGGGGCATGCAAAGGAGAAGATAGTGACAAAAGAAATGTTTGTTACCAGTGGCTAGAAATTGTCATTCACCGATTGACACACGGACCTCTATACAGAATGTAGGCCTGCATGTGTATCCCATCCCATTTTATTGACAGTGAGTAGAACGTGTGTAGAAATGGATTACGGCTTCAAAGAAATTGCTGATCATAATGTCCGTTCATCCATTGGCAAAGAAGATGGATGACTGCATTTGTATATCACGGTTGACAAGGCCAGTACGAATGACATTGTCATTGATTGGTTCAGGTGGAATACAACAGTTAAAGGAGGATATTATTCGTGAGTACCAAATTATTCATGTTCGATGTTGTGCTCATATCATCAACCTCATAGTTTTGAGGAGGAGTTGAAGGAGGTTGATGATTCCATTACTAAAGTCTAAGAATCCCTGTGAGATTTTGTGAGGGCTTCTCCCAACGGCTCCGCCAGTTTAGGTAATAGCCCGAACGGAGTGAGATCTCATCTTCTAGTATGGTTGCAAATGAACGTTTTGACTTGATGGAACTCTACATACATTATGTTAGATGTAGTGCAGAAGTACCTAAACACATTCGAGTGGATGGAGGTCGATGATAGAGGCATGAGGTATGCTTTGCTAGAGTCAGTTGGGGTGAAGGAGGGGGCTCGGTGCGCTGACATCGTTGATTGGACCAATGTCAAGTATTTTGTTCAATTTTTTAAGTTCTTTTATGACATAACTATGCGAATGTCTAGAAAAAAAATATTTTAGTACGAACATGTACTTCAAAGAGCTCATCGGGACTTTATGACCACTTGGAACAGAGTTTGTACTGACCAGTGTGAGCTTGTTGAATGCTATGGCTATGAGGATCAAAACCAATATAATAAATATTGGAGGGATATTAAAAAATAACTAGATTATTATTTGTTACTGAATCCTTGACCCCCCAATATAGTTGGCGATTGTTAGAATTTTGAATTAGGGACGTTCTCAGTTTTGAGAATGCTGATCAGTTTTTATTAGAAAAGCTTAAATATGACATTGATGATTTATATAACCACTAAAAACAACAGTGCTCAGTTTTTCAACCGAAGGTGGTAGCTCTTCACACCAACCGGCTCGACATCTTCCTCAAATGACACACATTAATAAAGTTTAACACTATTTTAATGCTACAACGATATCATCAAAAATCGGTATCAAGGAATATTATGCAGTGTAAGTCTAAGCTTGACTGTTAATTTTATAGAAGATGTCGAGGCACCTAGTGCAACGTTCTATTAGATGTTAACTTGGTGGAAGGTGAATTCTGGCATGTTTTCATTCATTTTTCCGAATAGTCGAGGATATGCTAGTCATTATTCTATCACTACGATTGCCTCTAAGTCTGATGTTTAGCACCAGGGTTTATGTCTTTGATGTTATCAAAGTTCATTGTCTCCGACCACCGTCGAGACCCTCGTCTGCATACAAAACCTGGTTAACTGAGTTCAAAGCCCATTGGAGTTGATACCGTTGATACCAAGAGCTATAGGTTTGAAATCGGGTAACTTTATGGTTTTGAATAATTATTTATAAAATTTTAATGTTTTCATTATTAATTTTATAATTTTATATGATTTTGTAGACCTAATTATGACACCCCAAACTAATTGTGGATGACTGAGACAGACGCACCATGGGATGGAGAACCCTTGGCCTCTTTATTGGTGAGAAATCAATACCATTATGCAAAACTCGTTAGAGTTGAGAGATGGAGGTGAGTTCATAATGTGTTCTATTTTATGACATGTATCACTTGACTGATGGTTTTGAAGGCTATAGTTAAAATGAACTAAAGAAAAGATAATGCCATTGAGCAGTAAAAGTTCAATGCAGGAGGAATCACTATCGAGTCATCGACTCAAATGCATGGATTGTTAGGACTGGTGCGGGGACTGTAGCCTCTTTGAATCAAATCTATGAAATTATTTATATTTTGGCCCTATAAAAAAATTTAGAGGGAATGCAGGACTGTGTCTTGGGGTCGTGATACGCCCCACGCACCCACAAAATATAATCTTTTTTATACCAAAACCACCAATTTTCCATACTTCATCATAAATACAATCAAAGCACAATTATTGGAATTTTAATTACTGTAACAGATATTATGCCAGATATGCAACAGGTAATTAGTAGATGTCATGGCACAATAATAATTATTAATTAAAACAAAAAACCACACAATTTCACAATTCGCAATTTCTCAACGACAAATTATTCCCAACGCCTCATTACCCTCAGCCCACAAATTCACAAAATGTTCCAACTACAATTTGTTCCCAACGCTTCACACAACCCATAGCCTCAGCTCTACATTTTCTAACCAGACGGCAAAACACAAACTCACAAATCTTCCATAGCGAGCATTTTAAAGTTTAGTTCAAGGACCACTTACTATTGTGACAGTAAAATTTCTAAACGATCACGGCGCATTGAGTCCTAAGCTATAGGTCTTGGCTCCTCGGATCGGAGGAATATCAATGCTGTGTGCGTGCACATGCGTATGGTGGGCATCCGAAATGAAAGGAGTACGGCGGTGAGAGGGCAATAGTGAGCACCGTGAACAGAGGCGAATCTGGGCTATGATAGGGGCTTTAATACAATGGATGAGATGGGGAAAACTTTGGTGAGAACAAAGGGCTGATAGAGAGAAGCCTGTGGTGGTTGTGGCAGCTAGCGATGGCAGAAAACCCTAAGAGAGAGTGGATAAGTGTGATTTTTATGTGATTTTTATTATATTTTATTTATGAAAAGTGTTAGTTTTATTTCAATTCTATTGATTTTTTATTTGTATTATATTATATTTTTCTTTATTTCTTAGATTTGAAAGGAATGAGGAGATTTAAGCGAGGGGACCCGGTTGGCGACAAGGCTCTGGGCAGTTAGAGTGATCAACCAGTCTAAACGACCAACGTTAAAAGATCAACCTAAACGACGTCGTAGACAACAACTAGCAAAGGGTTTTAGAGATTATTTGGATTAAAAAAAAGGAAAAGAAGTCATAGAAGGAATCCATAAGAAGTCCAAGTTCGAAATGCACTTGGAGACAGCCTAGACATACTTTAATGTTTCAATCATAACTTTTTACTCACATATCCGATTGATGTGATTCTTGATGAGTTGGAAAAACTATCATACAGGGCTACAACTTTGTCTAATAAGGATTTCTAAATTCTTAATCCTCAAGCACGTATGAGGCTGCCAATATAATTCCTAAAAGTTAGGCGATTGTTTAGGTGAGAATCATGAAAACATTAAGATTTCTTTTCTACCCTACCCTATAAGTATATCATTAGCACGAAAATTGAATGAGAGAGAGTATGAGTTTTTTGTAGAGGCCAATAGTCTAGATTTATTTTTAAATTTCTTTCAAGGAGGCGGATTTGGAGAACCCAGGCAAGAGCCGCAGATGCTTCATCAACACGACTCCAACGAAGAACACTAGTTTCTATTCTTTTTCCTTTACAGTTTCATTATAAACAATTTTATTTTCTAGAGCTTTTATGTAGTCTAGCCTTAAACACACAACTTTCTATTCTAACTTATTTTATTTTCAATATTTCCATGATTGAGTGTTTATTCCGTATTCGTAATGCTTGTAATTTTCTAACTAATTATTGTTCGATCTATTGAATTCCAATGAGATCGAGAGGCAATTTGTGATTAAGAGCTGTATGACCAAACACAATTAGTTGAGCAAAAATAGAGATATTTTATCGCGATTAACATGATTTTCAAGAAAATTTCAAAGAACTTAATGAATCTCCAATTAGTTAAATTCACATAGAGATTTGATGTGTTATTAGTCAAAATATTTTTAGTATTGTTTGAGGGATGATATTGAATAGTTAAAGAATTTTTATCATCATCATGCGATAATTAGAATTTTATAATAAGGAAAATACAAATGTGGGGATTTGTTAAGTAAAATCAAACGCTCTAGATCTATTCTTATTATATTCACAATCTTAGATTTTTTTGTTCTTTTATTATTAAATTTATTTTTGTTAAGTATTTCAATTGTGATTTAGATAGTAGAATCTTTATCCATTTTTTCGGTTTACCAAATAGTAAAATTAATTTAGTAAATTTTAGTACTCAATAACAAAATTTAATCTTTGTGGGTTCGACATTGCTTTCATTAGAACACTTACTACTTGTTACAATTTTGTACACTTGCAAATATTTTTAGCATAACAAGTTTTTGGCACCGTTGGCGGGGATTAATTATTTGTTATTGATATTGTTACTAGCTAGATTGTTACTAATTTGGATTTTATTTTATATATTTTTAAAAGTTGTTTAAATAGATCTCAGTTTTGCTTTTCTTATATTTCTATTTCAGGATTTAGAAGTGTATGCCCAGATCTAAACCATTAGAACCTACACTTTTCGATTCTGAGATTGAAAGAACTTTATGTAGAATCAATAAAAAGAAGAAGCATGCGGCTACCAAATCTGCATTCACCATGGCCGACCAAGATAATAAAGCTTTGAGGGACTATGTCATGCCTTCTGTCAATGAGGCGACATCTAGTATAAGGCGGCTAGCTATACAAGCTGATAACTTTGAGATCAAGCCGGCCATTGTTCAAATGATTCAACAAACCTTCCAATTTGGGGGGCTGTCACAAGAGGATTCTAATGTCCATATTGCAAATTACCTAGAAACTTGTGATACTTTTAAACATAACAGAATGACAGATGATGCATTTCGATTGAGACTTTTTCCTTTCTCACTTAGGGAAAAAGCAAAAACTTGGTTGAACTCTTTGCCGCCCGGCATCATCACCACCTGGGAGGAGTTGGCACAAAAGTTCTTAGCAAAATATTTCCCTCCAGCCAAGATAGCGAAGTGAAGGAATGATATTACTACCTTCACCCAATTTCAGGGTGAATCATTATATGAGGCATGTGAGAAATACAAGGACTTATTGCGCAAGTGTCCGCATCACGACTTCTCAGCTTGGCTTCAAGTACAGACATTTTACAATGGTTTGAGATCCACCAATCAATCTATGGTTGATGCGGCCGCGGGAGGAGCATTAATGAGTAAAACCCATGAAGCCGTATATGAACTTTTGGAAGAGTTGGCGTCTAACAACTATCAGTGAGTCGCAAAGAGAGCAATGCCAAGGAAGGTGGCCAGCGTTGTTGAACTTGACTCTATGTCCACAATTGTGGCCCAGTTGGCAAATCTATCCACACAACTAGGTAAGATGAACGTTAATGATATTCAAACTAATGTTGTTTGTGATCATTGTGTCGGAAATCGTCCAAGTGTAGATTGCCAAGTGGGGAATCCTTTTGCTTAACCGAGTTATGAACAAGCACATTATGTGTCCAATTTCCAATGTCAAGACAATCCTTATTCGAACATGTTCAATCCCGGATGGAGAAATCACCCCAACTTTTCATGGAGCAATAATCAAGGGCTAGCTAGACCACCTCAACTGTTTCCACAACAAGAGAAGAAATCGACACTTGAGGATATGTTTATGCAGTACATGCAAAAGACTAATATGGTGATCCAAAACAACTCAGCTTTAATTAGTAATCTTTAGGTGGAAATCGATCAGCTCTCAAACATGCTTACCAAGAGGACAACAGAGACTTTGCCGAGCAACACTGGGACCAATCCGAAGGAACATGTCAAAGTCATAACATTGAGAAATGGGCGGATGACCAGCTGTAAACAGTAAGTACCGAGTGAGATGTAGAAGCTACCGAAAATGTGAAGTTTGAGATGAAGGAAGCTGAATCCGAGGTGAAAGAAGCAGAGCAGGATGCAGCCGACCTGCAAGCTAAGAAGAGTAAAGAGAATAAAGGGGTTGCAAAACCCAAGAAATCCAAGGAGTTTATATCTGATATGATTTACCAATTCATTTTTTTGCAAAAATTAAGAAAAAATGAGATTGATAATCAATTTTCTAAATTTCGGAGTATATTTAAGCAACTGCATATTCATATTCCTTTCATTGAAGTTTTAGAGTAAATGCCTAAATATGCAAAATTTTTTAAGGATATATTATCAAACAAGTAGAAGTCGAAAGAGCATGAGACTGTAATGATGACCGAGGAGGGTAGTGCAATTTTACAAAAGAAGCTACTGCCTAAGTTGAAAGATCCAAGAAGTTTCACGATTCCTTGCACTAGGAAATTCCTATTTTGATAAAGCTTTATGTGACTTAGGGACAAGTATTAATCTGATGCCTCTCTCTACTTTTAGGAAACTATGTCTTGGAGAAGCAAAACCAACCACCATCTCTCTACAGTTGGTGGACAGATCTATTAAATACCCGAGAGGACTCATTGAGGATGTACTGGTGAAAGTTGATAAGTTCATCTTTCCGGCTGACTTCATTGTGCTCTATATGGAGGAGAACGAGGAGATCCCTTTGACACTTTTGAGGGTCGGCGGGGAGCAAATCACTTTTGACATATTTAAATCTATGGAATTTCATTCCGCGGTACATTCTTGTTTTCAAATAAGCGACCGAGACATGGTCATAGCTGACGAGACTTATGGATCTGAATTTCCAAAGCTACCACTTGAGGTATATTTTACTCACTCTACGTCTATTGAATCCGAAGATGAAGAGGATAGAGAGTGTGAGAGATATTTGAAAGCTACACCATCCTTTCCTCCTTCAATAAAACTGAAAGTGGAAGAGCTAAACTCATCTCGGCCAACATTTCCAAGTAAGGATCCACCAAAACTTGAACTCAAACTACTTCCATCAAATTTAAGGAATGAAGAGGCCGGGGAGATCTCCAATGGGTACACATGGTTGCACTTTCAAGGACAACATTCAATTGGAAATTGAGGGAGCACTTCTTATATTTTCTCATTCTCTTCCTTCATTTTTCTTCCTCTTTTCCATTGAGGACAATGTGTTATTTAAGTTTGGGGGAAGGGAGTTTATGTCTAAAAAAAAAAAAATAATAATTTGTGTTTGGTTTGATGAATAAAAAAAAAAAGGCCTATGATAAGAACATGGTTGAAATTGATTATAATTTTTAGGAAAAACTCTTATTACTTAAGTCTAGTTGTTAATTCTTTAATTGATCCTGCTTAATTTGAGATTTTCTATATTCAATGAATGTTTATCATGATCATTAATTATTTTGCATACCCAGAGAAATTTTATGTGAATATTGTAAATTTATATGGTCTCAACTTACTTTAGAACTTATTTGATTACACTTAAGGTGAAATCCTAGACAGAATATTACTGAGGAAATGATTAAGGCATTATTTGGACTGATTGAGTCTTTCAAGCTTACTTATTTATTATCTTTATCCCTAGCCACCCCTTTGAGCTTTATTGAATTATATTTTGGCTTTATAGTTTTCTTTCTTGTAAACCTCATAATCCCTTCCCTATTTGAGCTTAAATATTGATTTCCTTACCTTTCAAGAGAACTAAGTTTACAGAACATCATAGAGTCACAAGAGCATGAAAGGCAAGAGAGTAGAAGGTCTACAAGTAAAGTTAATTATAGCCATATTATCAAAATCATAAGTTTGGAGTTGTAAAAAGTCAACTCGTCTACCGTGTGGCCAACAAGATAAGGCCAACGAGAGTCATCTACAATGGCAGCTGAAAAGGTATGGTTTATTTATTTATTTTAAAAAAATGTCTGACTTGCCGAATAGAGGGGTAAAGAGAGAGATCGTTGAAAGTACAATAAAGACAACTATGTTGAGAGATTCACAAGATTGAGAAGAGATGTTTGTGTTAGAAGTACAAATGTTCTGTTAAGTATTGAAACTTAAGTTCTCTTGTTTTGTTTGAATCCTATCATTTCTTTTTAGCCCTCACCCTAGGCTTATATTACAAACTTAATAAAGACTTATTGATCCCTAGTGATAGTTTCTGTTCTACATTAGTGGATGGTGATTTGAAAATCAAGCCTATGGAGTTTTTAGAGATCCATTATTTATTTACTTCTTTGCATAAAAACTATCTGGGGAGCTAATGATGAAGTGAGAATGATAGGTATGCATGAATGTGAGAATAGATAAATGCGGGTGGAATTGAGTTTTGAATTAACTTTGGACTTGATTGATCTTGAATGATTTGTTTG
>PKSI02000397.1:0-15086 GCA_002916485.2 Juglans nigra | reverse complement strand
ACGGGTTCGGGACTGGGACCACGTGCCCAGCACTCAGAGCCAATCCTTTCCAGAGGTTTTTACGGATCCATTTTGCCGACTCCCTTGGCCTACATTGTTCCATCGTCCAGAGGCTGTTCACCTTGGACGACCTGATGAGGTTATGAGTACGACCGGGCGTGGATGGCACTCGGTTCCTCCGGATTGTCAAGGGCCCGCCGGATTGGGCGCACCGGACCACCACGCGAAGTGCGGGGCTCTTCACAGCCCGCTGGAAACCCTACCTCCGGCTGAGGGCCGTTTCCAGGGTCTGGGCAAGGCTGTTTAAACCAGCAAAAAGATAACTCTATTTCCCGAGCCCCCCGCCGACGTCTCCGGACTCCCTAACGTTGCCGTCAGCCGCACATTAAAAAGTCCCGGTTCAGGAATTTTTAACCCGACTTCCCTTTCGACAGCTTCTCTCGCGTGCAGCCCGCTATTCAGAACGGGCCTTTCCCCGTCTCTCTAGGATCGACTAAACCCATGTGCAAGTGCCGTTCAACCATGGCACTCCTTTTCCCTCCTCGGCCCTTCACAAGCTCCTCATTTGAATATTGGAATACTACCCCAACAGAATCTGCACGACGGCCCGTACCCCCCCCCCCCCCACTCCCCCCCCCCACTCCCCCCGGCGCTCGCGCGCCCCAGTTTTGCCAGCGCCCCGGCCGCGCACCCCTCCCTACTACTCATCGGGGCCCGTGGCATTGCCATACCCCGACGGCCGGGTATAGGTCGCCCGCGCTTCAGCGCCACCATTTTCGGGGACTAGTTGATTCGGCAAGGCTGAGTTGTTACACCCACTCCTTACGCGGATTCCCACGACTTCCATACTATGACCAACCGTCCTGCTTCTAGATCGTTAATCTGACACAACAACCCCTTGTGGAGGTTCTAGGTTAGCGCGCTATTGGGCAACCGCACCGTAACCCGGCCCCCCTACCCGGTTCATCCCGCATCGCCAGTTCTGTCTTACCAAAATGGCCCACTTGGAGCTCTCGATCTCCTTGGCACGACTCAACCAAAGCGTGCCGTCCTACCGTCTACTACCTATTTAAGTTGAGAATAGGTCGAGGGCGTTGCGCCCCCGAATGCCCTCTCAATCATTGGCTTTACCCGATAGAACTCGCCCTGTCGTGGCGCCAGCTATCCTGAGGGAACTTCGGATCTAGGGAACCAGACTACTAGGACGGTTTCGATTATACTTTTCGACCCTAATACCCATCAAGTCAGAGACGACCGATTTGCATTTCAGTATCGCCGTGCGGGCCTCCACCAGAGTTTTTTCCATCTGGCTTCGCCCCCCGTCTTCAGGCCATAGTTCACCATCTTTTCGCCCCGCTGGTATACCCCGACAGGTATGCTTTCTCACGGTACGAACCCTTCTCAGAAGATCAAAAGGTCGAAAAAGTTCGGCGGGTGCAACCCACAGGGGGATTCCCACCAATCAGCTTCTTGCCTGCGACTACCTAACGGGTTTACTAGCCCCTAGACAAACACTTGACTCGCCACACACTGTCAGACCCTCCATTGACGTCCGTCGTTGCAAACGACGGGCCGAATTCACGGTGGCCCACAGGTCGATGCCCCAGGAGCAACGCAGCATGTAGATGCCGAGGCCGCCTTCGTTGCTGGCGCGTGCTGCCCGCCAACGATCGCACGGCAACACGACGTCTCCAACGGGCATGACTACAACCGGGCTTGGGCCGCCGCCCGCAATCCGCATCGGTCCACAATCCCCGAGTCGATCGACGACGGCAACAACGGGCATACACACGTTCCACATCTCGACCGGGGGCGCATCGCCGGGCCCCCATCCGCCTACCTTCCGCTTACAATTTAACGCAATACGCTCTTGACTCAATTTCATAGCACTCTTTTGAAGTTCTCTCTTTTTACAAAGTCCTTTTCATCGTTTCCCCTGCGTACTAGTAGTACCCCTGTGTTGCTATCGGTCTCTCTCGCCCATATTTAGCCTTGGACGGAATTTAACCACACCGCCCAATTGGGGCAGCTCTGCACATTCCCCAAACAACCCGACTCTCGACCGACAGCAACGCGCCCTCGTGGTGCGACAGGGTCGGGCACAACGGGGCTCATCTCCACCTCTCCGGCGCCCCCCCTTCCAGGGAGACGTTGGGCACGGGATCCGCCGCTGAGGAGGACGCCCTTCTCCAGACGTACAATTCGGAATGCCGCGACGGCGGCACACCGATTTATCAACAAGCTGGGGCTCTTCCCGGTTCGCTCTCTCGCCGTTACTAGGGGAATCCTTGTAAGTAAGTTTCTTTTTCCTCCGCTTATTGGATATGCTTAAAATTCTACGGGGCTCCCGGTCCCCCGCTGAACCCGCGCGATGGCGTCGCGATGGTTAGAGTCGCACCCAACAACGACACAATAGGGTCGAGGAGCACCTCACAGCGACACGGGCGACGGGCGACACACGGACGGGTCACGAGGGTTTTCTCTCAACCACCGATTGTCGTGGCGCTCGTCGCCTAGGACTCACTTTTAGGCTAACCGCGAGCAAAAGCGCACGGATTTTGCTGCCAGGCCAATGTCTTCCCCCCCGCACCACCCGCACGCGTAAGAGTGTTTGGGGGTTTGTGCGCAACGACGAGCGTTCGTGACAACCCCAGTCGACAGACAGTGTGCCCTCGGCCCGAATGGCCTGCCCGACTTCGGGCCAACTTGCGTTCCAAAGACCCAACACCCGGATTATTCGCCGGGATTCCTGCAATCCCAACCAAGGTATCGCATTTCGCTACGTTCTTCATCATTACTCCGCGATGCGACCTGAGATCCCGAGATAATCAAGATCCGTTGCCGAGAGTCGTTTATGTATCATGGTAAAGACCGTCACCAACGACAACGCACACACGTTTTCCGGGGCGCCCCATGGTTACTCCTCCTGTTTTAAGTTCCTTGGCGCAGAGACCGCCGCGCGAGGTTCATTGTTCGACCCATATCGGGGGAAGGGACGGAGGAGGATCGACCACCAACACACAGGAGCAGTGGGCAAATCTCAACGCGTGCCCTCCCAACCGTTTTCTGGGAGGGGGCATTACACCCCCCCCACCCAGAAGGTTATATTATTACATGTTCACAGGTCGTTCTCCCTCTGCTGGGCAGGTATCGACAATGATCCTTCCGCAGGTTCACCTACGGTAAACCTTGTTACGACTTCTCCTTTCCGCTCTAAATGATAAGGGACTTCAGTTGGACTACTTTTCGCGCACGTTGCCGCGCACGAACGACCCCACCGCGCCACATCCGCCTCGATCGAACTCACACTTCACACGGACCATTCAATCGCGGTAGGAGCGAGCTACGGAGAGCCAGGGTGTGTAGTACAAAGGGCAGGGACGTAGTCAACCACGCGAGCTGAGATGACTCTCGCGCTTACTAGGAACTTCCTCGTTGAAGACCAACACATTGCAATGATCTATCCCCATCACACGATGAAAAATTTCAAAAGATTACCCCCGGGCCTGTCGGCCCAAGGCTATAAACTCTCGTTGAATACATCAGTGTAGCGCGCATGCGTGGCGGCCCCCAAGAACATCTAAGGGCATCACAGACCTGTTATTGCCCTCAAACTTCCTTGGCCTAAGCGGCCATAGTCCCTCTAAAGAAGCTGGCCGCGGAAGGTCCCCTCCGCATAGCTCCGCATAGCTAGTTAGCAGTCTGAGGTCTCGTTCGTTAACGGAATTAACCAGACAAATCGCTCCACCAACTAAGACGGCCATGCACCACCACACCATAGAATCAAGAAAGAGCTCTCAGTCTGTCAATCCTTACTATGTCTTGGACCTGGTAAGTTTCCCCGTGTTGAGTGAGTCAAATTAGCCGCAGGCTCCACACTCCTGGTGGTGCCCTTTTCCCGTCAATTCCTTTAAGTTTCAGCCCTTGCGACCATACTCCCCCCCGGAAACCCCAAAGACTTTTGATTTCTCATAAGGGTGCCGGCGGAGTCCCTTAAAGCAACAAACATCCGCGCGATCCCTGTGGTCGGCATCGTTTATGGTTGAGGACTAGGTCACGGTATCTGATCGTCTTCGAGCCCCCAACTTTCGTTCTTGATTAATGAAAACATCCTTGGCAAATGCTTTCGCAGTTTGTTCGTCTTTCATAAATCCAAGAATTTCACCTCTGACTATAGAAATACGAATGCCCCCCCGAACTGTTATGTTAATCCATACCTACTCCGATCCCGAAGGCCAACACAATAGGCACCGAAATCCTATGATGTTATCCCATGCTAATGTATACAGAGCGTAGGCTTGCTTTGAGCACTCTAATTTCTTCAAAACAGTAAGTAACGTGCACCGGAGGCACCGGAAAGCCCGACCCCGGCCCAGTTAAGGCCAGGAGCGCATCGCCGGGGAAGAAGGGACGAGCAGACCGGTGCACACCCAGGGGCGGACCCGCTCTGCCCAAAACCCAAGATCCAACTACGAGCTTTTTAAACTGCAACACTTAAAATATACGCTATTGGCAGCTTGGAAATTACCGCGCTTGGCTTGGCTGGCCACCCAGACTTGCCCCCTCCAATGGGATCCCATCTTTAAGGGGATTTAGAATTGTAACTCATTCCAATTACCAGACTCCGTAAGAGCCCGGGTATTGTTATTTATTGTCACAACCACTCCTCCCCGGATGTCAAGGAGGATTTGGGTAATGGCGCGCGCGGGGTCCATGCTGCTGACCTTTCTTGGGGAAATGGTGGTAGCCGTTTCTTCAGGCTCCCTCTCCCCCGAATCGAAAAATGCTAACCCTCCTTGTTTCTCCCCAACCCCTCTCCCACCCACCATTTGTAAGGAGGGGGCCTCATCCTCAAATCGAAAGTTGATAGGGCAGAAATTTGAATGATGCTCTCTCGCCACACGATGGGCCGTGCGATCCGTCGAGTTATATCATGAATCATCAGAGCAACGGGCAAAGCCCGCGCGTCGACCTTTTATCTAATAAATGCAATCCCCTTTCCAGAAGTCGGGGAGGTTTGTTGCACGTAGTATGCTCTAGAATTACTACGTTTATCCGAGTAGCAGATACCATCAAACAACTATAACTGATTTAATGAGCCATTCGCAGTTTCAGTTCACAGATCTGAATTATCTTCATACTTTACACATGCATGGCTTAATCATCTTTGAGACAAGCTATATTGCGACTACTAGACTATGCGGATCAACCAGGATAGCTCGGCATTCGCTCGACAAGAAAAAATACCGCACGTAAAACCTACCACTCCGGAAAGGAGGATAGGGATCAAGACGCGACCACGACAATCGTTCGTAGATCAAACGAGAAGAACACCTTGGTTTGGGATAAAGAGGCCGAAGACCCCCACACACCAACACAATGTTCCGCATCCAAGAGCACGAGAACGCCCACATGGTCCATTCTCGACAACCAACGTAAACTCGAAGGCTTGCATGGTAACACGTGGACAACTTCAGAGTCGCAGCCAGCACCCAAAAAGAGGAGCACCGGCAAGGATAAGGGGCAACGAGAGGAGCAAATTTCCATCTTTGTAGGTATGCAACACAGGAACCCTTCATTAGCCCAAACATGCTATTCACACGAGGAGCAAAACATGAGGAGGAGCACGCCTAACAGTTCGATGCACAAGCACGGAGCCTGTCAAGACATACAACCTTGTCACCACTCACACAGCCGTTACGTACGCCAGACCACAACATCAAACAATTTTGAACCACACACACCCCAACCAAGCACAAGGCTAGCTGAGCGTGCGGAAGCATTGTGTGGTGCCGAGCCTGCCCCGCTAGGCATGGGAAATAAGAGAAGAGAAAATAATAACAATCGGGACAATTGTTGAGGTCTCAACACCCCGATGGAGCCAATCCAAAACCAGCAAACAACCCATCGTCGGCCGCGAGCATGCGTAGGAATCCCAGTGCTAAGAAGCACCAAACACCACGCCACAATCACGCCTCAAGGATGCCATGCACGAGGATCGACCCCCACGAAGATCAAAACATCAAGAAGGAAACCGTATCAAGGTTCAATCCCATGGAAACAAGGCCACCAAGGTCCGGAAGCCACCTCAATGAAGCAAGTGCGTAGCACTGGGTGCCATAAACACCGTCCCCGTGCACAGGTACGTCAAAGAGGAAGCAAACAAACACGCAGGCCCAGCCGCCATGAGGCCAACCAAATGTAAAAATGAAAAATGGAGATGCCCGTCAAACCCCATGGAAGCGAGGCCCACTATCATCCGAATACCCCCCAAGAGCAACAATGTGCGTAGCACTGGGTGCCATAAACACACCCGTCCCGCCGTGCACAAGCATGTTGCAAAAAGGAAGCATCCAAACAAAAAGGCCCCAACCCGCCATGGGGTAGACTAGAGCACCCGAGGGCTAGCCAACGTGAGAAAGCCCCTAGCATGATGAACGATTGCCCCCACCAACAAGCCCGTGCGTGGCACTAGGTGCCACCAAATCCGTCCCCTAGAGCACAAGCTTGTTGCTAAAAAGCAAACGAGAATGTAGGAATCACCCCCCACGAAAGCGAGCCCAAAAAAAACGATCGTCGCCCGTCAAACCCCATGGAAGCGAGGCCAACATCATCCGAATACCCCCCAAGAGCAACAATGTGCGTAGCACTGGGTGCCATAACACCGTCCGCCGTGCACAAGCATGTTTGCAAAAAGGAAGCATCCAAACCAAAAGGCCCAACCGCCATGGGGTAGACTAGAGCACCCCGAGGGCTAGCCAACGTGAGAAAGCCCCTAGCATGAACGATTGCCCCCACCAAACAAGCCCGTGCGTGGCACTAGGTGCCACCAAATCCGTCCCTAGAGCACAAGCTTGTTGCTAGAAAGCAAACGAGAATGTAGGAATCACCCCCACGAAAGCGAGCCCAAAAAACCGTCGTCGCCCGTCAAAACCCCATGGAAGCGAGGCCAACCATCATCCGAATACCCCCCAAGGAGCACAATGTGCGTAGCACTGGGTGCCATAAACACACCGTCCGCCGGTGCACAAGCATGTTGCAAAAAGGAAGCATCCAAACAAAAAGGCCCAACCGCCATGGGGTAGACTAGAGCACCCGAGGGCTAGCCAACGTGAGAAAGCCCTAGCATGAACGATTGCCCCCACCAACAAGCCCGTGCGCGTGGCACTAGGTGGCCACCAAATCCGTCCCTAGAGCACAAGCTTGTTGCTTGAAAGCAAACGAGAATGTAGGAATCACCCCCACGAAAACGAGCCCCAAAAAAACCGTCGTCGGGGACATTGGTCTGGCCGGCGGCGGCGGACGCCGCCACAACCCACACGCCCTTTCCATGGGCGCCTGATGGGGCATGCCCATCCGTGAGGGGGGGGGCGCGGCATGGACAGCCCTCCTGCTGCACCAGGGTGGGGCTTGCATGCCCCCCCGTAAAGAGCATTTAGAGCCAAATCCCAACTGCAGGAGGAAACATCAATTTTCCGGAGGAAACCATAAAGGCTTTTTTTATACATAACAGGCTTTGAATAGAACTACTTTTGAATTTCGGACGAGATTTTTTGCAGGCATGCTTAGAGAAATCATATCTTGAAGTAGGCGCAAGCCTCCACCATTGTGTTTGACATTGGGGATATTTACGTTATATAATTTTTTTGTGATTTACTTCGGCAAACCATGCAAGGAAAATCAAAAAAAAATCGAAAAATAGGCCAAAAATGCGATAGGTGATGATGCTGGAACACATCCAAGATGTATCTAGGCATCGAATTTAGGAAATCGCACTTTGGGTGGTTCCATTGTCGAAAAGCACGAGACATAGTGATCGCCCCCGTGCTCCATGCATGTTGGTTGGCAACATGCCGGGTGCAACGTTGGCGGGGCTGATCTTGTCTGTGGTGGCAGTGTTGCCACATGAACCTTTTGAGCCAACAAGGATGGTTGCATTGGTACAGTTTGTGGTAGATCAACGGTCGCTCTTTTCAATTCGTCCGACCTTGTGTGTGGCTTGATACATTGCTCGAGGGCAAAGCACGAACGGTGTGTGCCGAGAGCATGCCATGGTGCCAAAAGTCAAGGCAGAGGCCGTGGGCAAGCCGCGGGCTCCAAGGCAAGCATTGAGCTTGCTTCAGGCTGGGCTGCTCAAGGCATGCCATGGGCATACTGTCTAATTCCATCTGGACTGGTCCAACGTGCAAGCCATGGCAGGCAAGTCAGCGCGGGGGCTAGTCATCTCGAGCATTGGCATGGCGGGCTTCAAGGCCATGAGGCAGCCATGGTGCGCATCAAGCCAGGGGGCATTGCTCTAATGGCATGGCCCGTGGCACCTCAGGCTAACTGTCTCTAGCTGTGTCTTCTGTCTAGACACTGCTGTCAAGGCAAAGCCATGGGGCCCTTACAGCTGTGGCTCGTCAACGCATGGCCATGGGCGACAAGTCCCGCAATCTGGGACTGGGCACGGTGCAAGCCAGCCATGGGCTGTCAAGGCATGGTCCTTGGCAGCCGTGCTAACCTCGCTGTGCATGTCAGCGGGGCTGTCAAGGCAAGCCATGGTGCATGCCACGGGCTGTCCAAGCAAGCCATGGGGCATGTCATCGGGCTTTCAAGGCATGCCATGGGGCAAGCCAAGGGTCTGTCAAGTGCAAGCCCAGGTGTGCATGTCATCTTTGCTGTCAAGTCAGCCCTGGTGCAGGCCACGGGCTTTCAAGGCAGCCATGGTGCCCATGTCAGCGGGGCTGGCAAGGCATGCCAGGGCCAGCCACGGGCTTGTCAGGCATAACCATGGGGCTGCCCGGGCGCTGTCAAGGCATGCCCAAGCGCTTCAAGGCAAGCCATGCTCGCCCACAAGCAAGCCCATGGGGCAACAGCGTCGCCCAGCATGCCAGGACGCATGCGCTCGCGAGCGGGGCAGGCAGGGCGCGGGAATCGCCTGCACGCCTCACCAGCGAAGGAGGCGCGCAAGCCTCGACCCGCCCCCAGCGCGCAGCGCACCAGCGCACCCCGCGGGCAGCAGTTCGCACCACGCCCACGCGAAGGAGGCGCAAAGCGCCGCACGCCCAGCACGCACAGCGCGCAGCGCGCTACAGACCCAACCCGAATCCCGCGCCGCGCACTCCTGCAAACTGCGCGCCGGCTTTCGCCCATCAACCCCGCGCAGCACAGCCTCGCCCGTGCGCGCGCCACCCAGCACCCGACCCCCGCGCACAGGGTCCAGCGCTCGCAGGCCCCATCACGCCCAGCGCCCCAGCACCCATCATCCCTCCCCCAGACCAGCCCAGGCCCCTGTCAGCCCAGCCTGGTGCAGGTCATGGGGTCGTCGAGGCAATGCATGGTCGTGTGCGAATCATGCCATGGGGCTGTCGAGTCATTCATAGGGCACCGTCGAGGCAACATCGGCTTGGTTTGTTCAAGCCACGTTCGAGGGGGCGCCGAGGGAGCACTCTACCGTGCATGCCCTGGGGCATGCACGCGATTTTTGGACAAGTCCTCGTTGCAGCCCTCGCCCCAGGAAATCGGGGAAGGTGATGTAGTTGAGGTGGAGGGACGAATCGAAGCGACCAGGCTGAATCTCAGTGGATCGTGGCAGCAAGGCCACTCTGTGCCAACTAGACAAGGACCCCGTCGGGGCGTATTTAAGAAGTCGTCTGCAAAGGATTCTACCCCGCCGCTCGGGTGAGAATTGTACTTCAAGAAGAGTGGCGGTCACTCGCACGGCTCATCCGCGCGAGGGGAAGTCTCACCAACGACACGTGCCTGCGTGGGGGGCCCTGAGGCCCCTACTGCAGGTCGGCAATCGGGGAGCGACGGTGCGCACGCGGAATAGCGCAGCAATTCAGCCCGGATTCTGACTTAGAGGCGGATGCAGTAAATAATCCAGCGTGCACGGTAGCTTCGCACGCCACTGGCTTTGTCAACCAAGCCCGAATGACCAGGGGGTTGAATGCGAATCAACGGTTCCTCTGCCGTACTAGGTTGAATTACTATTGCGAACAGCTGTCAAATCAGTAGGTTAAAGGAAAACTAACCTGGTCTGCACGAGCGGTCTAGAAAGCGCCGCGCTCGCACGTGATCCCCGTAGTGTTTGGGTGAACAATCCAACACCTTGGTGACTTCTGCCTTCACATGATATGAGAGCCCGACATCCGAAGGATCAAAAGCCGCTCGCGATGAACGCTTGGCTGCCACAACCCAGTTTTATCCCTTTGGTCACTTTTCTGACAACTACCCTCTGGCTTCAAATTCCGAATGTCAAAGGATCGATAGGCCACGCTTTCACGGTTCCGTATTCTACTGGCAATCAGAATCAAACGGCTTTATCCCTTTTTCCACACGCGATTTCTGTCTCGTTGATCTCATCTTAGACAAACCCTTATCTTTTAAACAGATGTGCCGCCCCAAAGCCAATCTCCCCCCTACCAATGTCTTCCACCCGATCGGCCCGCGAAACGAGCCTTGGGTCCCAAAAAGGGCCATGCCCCGCCTCCGATTCACTGAAAAGTAACTAACGTTAAAGTAGTGGTATTTTCACTTTCGCCTTTCGGCTCCACGTTATCCTACCTACACCTCCTCAGTCATTTCCACACAGTCCGGACTAGAGTCAAGCTCAACAGGGTCTCTTTCCCCCCGCTGATTTCTCTTCCCAAGACCCGCCCTTGGCTTGGTGTTTCGCTGGATAGGTAGAACAGACGATTGGGATCTCGATAAATAAAAAACCATTTCATGGGGCGCGTCACTAATTAGGAGGTTAACGAGTCAATTTGCGTGAGCGCGTAAGAGAGTGCCTCGTGTACCTGCCCGGACGGGGTTACCCCGCCGTGTGTTTTTGATTTCTTTCCTTTGACATTTCAGGAGCACTATGGCTGCAGCAATCACATTGCGTGCGCATCCGTCAGGTACCAATCGCAATTCTTTGTTTTTCATTAAAACCGTCCTTATTCCCCCCTTGTCCTACCAGTTCTTGAGTCGTACTGTTCGACGACCCGTGGTAATACCCGCCAGATCGCTCGATTCCCATTCGCGTCCCCACTTCCGCCGGCACTGCTTTCTACCCTCTCTCGTCTCCTCTTAGCAGCTCGAGCCTTCCACCGCCCGCCGATGTCGTTCGGTACTATGTACCAAACCCACCCGTTCCCAGCCCGCCGAGCCGAATCTTGTTTCCCCCGGGTACTTATCCTTTTGTCCGCTCTTCACCCCTTGCCTACAATTGTTGTTCCATGCGGCCATATTCTGTTCAGCCTTGAGACCTATGCGTCAATGATTACGCACCTGAGTCGCGGATGGGACTACGTCCTCCGGATTTTCAAGGGCCGCCGTGGCGCACCGGACACCACGCGCAGAGTGCTTGCTCTTCCAGCCGGCTGGACCCTACCTCCGTCTGAGCCGTTTCCAGTGGTGGGCAGGCTGTTCAAACAGAAAGATAACCTCTTCCCGAGGCCCCCGCCGACGTCTCCCGGACTCCCTAACGTTGCCGTCAGCCGCCACGGTCCCGGTGTTTCAGGAATTTTAACCCGATTTCCGCTTGTCTCGGAAGCTCGCGTGCAGCCCGCTATCAGACCGGGCTTCCCCCCCTTCTCTTAGATCGACTATCCACCCCTGTGCACACGTGCCGTTCACATGGACCTTTCCCCTCTTCCGGCCGTTCAAAGTTCTCATTGTAAGGAGTATTTGCTGACTACATGCACCGAGATCTGCGACGGCCTGGCCGCGCCCGCCCGGGCTCGCGACCCCAGGTTTTTGCAGCGACCCGCGCCTCTCCTACTCATCGGTGGCCTGAGCACGCTCGCCCCGACGGCCGGGTTATAGGTCGCGCGCTTCAGCGCCATCCAGTTTTCGGGGCTAGTTGATTCGGCAGGTGAGTTGTTTACACACTCCTAGCGGATTTTCGACTTCCATGACCCCGCGTCCTGCTGTCTTAATCGCCAACAACACCCTTTGTGGGTTCTAGGTTTAGCGCCGCAGTTGGGCACGACCGAACCCGGCTTTCCGGTCATCCCTCATCGCCAGTTCTGCTTACCCAAAAATGGCCCACCTTGGAGCTCTCGTTGTCCTTGGCACGACTCAACAAAGCAGGCGGTGCCGTCCTAACCTATTTAAGTTGAGAGAATAGGTCGAGGGCGTTGCGCGGCCCCGAACGATGCCTCTAATCATTGGCTTTACCCGATAGAACTGCGTAGCACCGTGCCTCCTCCAGCTATCCTGAGGGAAACTTCGGAGGGAACCAGCTACTAGACGGTTCGAGTTAGTCTTTCGCCCGCTTATCCCCAAGTCAGACGAACGATTTGAACACGTCAGTAATCGATGCGGGCCTCCACCAGAGTTTCCTCTGGCTTCGCCCCGCGCTCAGCATAGTCACCATCTTTCGGAGTCCCGACATTTTGCTCCTCGCTCTACCCTCTGCAGAAGAGCAATTCGGTCGGCGTGCAACCCACAAGGGGATCCCACCATCACTTCCTTGCGCCGTTAAACGGGTTTTACTACCCGTTGACGTCGCACACATGTCAGACTCCTTGGTCCGTGTTGTTCCATACGGGGCCGATTGGGTGCCGCACAGGCCAGGATTCCAGGAGCACGCAGATGCCGAGGCACGCCTTGCTGGCGCGTGCTGCTTGCCGCCGCAACACGATCCGCGTCAACGTTTTTACGACGGCTCCACGGGTTCAGACACAACCCGGCTTGTGGGCCTCCGCCCGCACATCCGCATCGTCCACACCCCGAGTCGGATCGGCAGACCGGCATACCCGTGTCCACATCCGACCGTGGCGCATCGTCCTGCCCCCATCCGCTTCCCTCCCTATCAATTTCAAGCGACTTCTTTGACTCTCTTTTCTATGTCCGTTTTATAATTTCCCTCGCGGGGTTACTTGTTTGCTATGGTCGCTCGCGCAGCCCATTTTATCCTGGCACGGAATTTCCGCCCAATTGGGGCTGCATTCCAAACAACCCGACTCGCCACAGCGCCCTCGTGGTGCGACAGGGTCCGGGCACAACGGGGCTCTCACCCTCTCCGGGCCCCCCTTCAGGAGGACTTGGGGCCCTCGCGCTGAGGCAAGCTTCTTTCACCAACTACAAGTTCTCGAATTGCCGAAGCGGACACCCGATTCTCACGCGGCTCTTCCCCGGTTCTCTCGCGCGCCGTTACTATGGTAATCCTTGTAAGTGTTCTTTCCTCGCTTATTGAGATGCTTACATCAGCGGGTAATCCCCCCAGCCTGAACGGTTGTCCGTGCGATGGTAGAAGCGCGCAAGAACGACACAATAGGGTCTAGGAGTCACCTTCACACAGCGACGTTGGCGAACACGACGGGTCACTATGGTTTCTCACACCACCGTTGTCGTGGCGCATCGGCGCCTAGGACTCACTTTTAGGCTAAAACGCGAGCAAAAGCGCACGTGAGCGGCCCATGTCCTTCCCCCTCACCCCCAGCCACCGCAAAAAAAAAAAAATCATGAAGAAAGTTGTTTGGGGTTGTGGTAAACGATGCGGTGCACCCCGGCTAGACGTGCCCTCGGCCGAATGGCTTCGGGCGCAACCTTGCGCTTCAAGACTTCGATGATTCCGCGGAGTCGCACACTTCACACCAGTATCGCATTTCGCCTACGTCTCATCGAGGGAGAGCCGAGATATCCGGTGCCGAGAAGATGTTAGGTATCATCGGTAAAGACGTCACAAGACACACGCAACGTTTCGGGGCGCCCGTGGTTAAGCCTGGTTTAAGTGCATTGGCGCAGACAGCCGGGCGAGGTGTTCATTGTTCTATAGGGGAAGGGAACGATGAGGATCGACCAACCAACACAACAGAGGGAAGCATGGTGGGCAACTACCTCAACGTGGGCCTCCCAAACCGATTTTATGGGACGGGGGCCATAACCCCACCACCCAGAAGGATTATTATACATGTTCACAGGTCGTTCTGTCTGGGAAGGTATCGACAATGATACTTTCCGAAGGTTCACCTACGGAAAAACTGTGCCGACTTCGCCTTCTCTAATGATAAGGTTTCAGGGACTTCTCGCGCGTTGCGGCAGCGCACCGCCCACATCGCCTCGATCCGAACACTTCACCCGGACCTCAATCGGTAGGAGCGAGGGCGTGTGTACAAAGGGCAGGGCCGTAGTCAACGCGCGCTGATGACTCGCGATAGGGGAATTCCTCGTTGAGACCAACAATTGCATGATCTATGGCCCCATCACGATGAATTTTCAAATATTACCCCTGCCTGGTCGGCCACGGCCTAAACTGTTGCATACATCCAGTGTATCTCGGTAGCGGCCAGCAGAACATCTAATTTGCATCACAGAACCTTTAAGTTGCCTCAAACATTCTTTTCCTAAGCGGACCATAGTCCCTCTAAAGCTTGGCCTGCAGGAAGGTCACCGCCTCCCTCTCCGCATCGCTCTTTATCATGCTGAGGTCCTCGTATCGTTTTCGAATTAACCAGACACATCTGCATCCCCACTAAGAACGGCCTTAATTCACCCCACCCATAGAACAAGAAAGAGCTCTCAGTCTGTCAATCCTTACTAGGTCTGGACCTAGGTAGGGTTCCCGCCGTGTTTGAGTCAAATTTAAGCCGAAGGATACCACTCCGGGTGGTGCCCTTCCGTCAATTACTTAGTTTCAGCCTTGCGACCATACTCCCCCCGGAACCAAAAGACTTCTGATTGCATAAGGTGCCGGCCGGAATCTTAAAGCAACATCCGCGATCCCTGGTCGGCATCGTATGGTGAGATAGGACGGTAGCTGAGTCTTCGAGCCCCAAACTTTCGTCTGATACTGGAAACATCCTTGGCAAATGCTTTCGCAGTTGTGCGTCTTTTCTAAATCCACGAATCTCAATCGCAATAGGAACATACGAATGCCCCCGATGTTCAGTTAATCATTAACTCCGATCCCGAAGGCCAACACAAAGGACCCGAAATCCTAGGATGTTATCCCCAGGCTAAATGTATACAGAGCGTAGGGTTGCTGGAGCACTTTAAATCTTCAAAAGTAACAGCAAAGGAGGCACCACGACTCCGGAAAGAAGGAAGTTAAGGCAAAGGAGAGCATCGACGGGAGAAGGGAAGAGAAGGACGGTGCACACCAGGGGAGGACG
>PKSI02000396.1:7500-13455 GCA_002916485.2 Juglans nigra | reverse complement strand
CATTGAAAAAAATGGAAACCCTTAGATTGGATGTCATGATACTCCCAGAAACGAAAATTCTTGATCAATGGAGGACAATATCAAATTTGTGTTTCAATCCATACTAGAAATAAATTCGCAGGAAAAAATCCTTTTGATAACACGGGATTCCTATTTCTCAATTTATATCCAAAGATCAGAGACAATTGGCCGAAATCCCGCGGGCACGAACTGGAAAATCCATTCCATTCGAAAGTTCATTGATATCTTCTTTTTATAAAAGCAAATGAGAATCGACTGTGACCCCTTCGAATTCTTGAATAATTCACCACATCAACTTTCTGCTTCGATTGTAACAAAAGTAAGATTGTCCCTTTTTATTGTACGTGGGGACGAAAAAAATGGCCCCGTATAACCCATGCTGTCCGTTGTGTGCGTTCCGTGTCAATACGTATCGCCTTTTGTTGTTCGTATTTTTTTCTGTCAATTCCTTACAATATCTTTATAGTTGCATTCCGCAAGCAAAAATATTCTTTCGTTTGTGCGGCTGCGGTTTAAAAATTCTATTTTCTGCGGCGGGTAAAAAAAAATAAAACATTGCTATTTTTTTGGAGGAGGAGAAGATGAGAGGAGATGATACTATTTCACCAATCGGAGTCACCAGGGTATGTCTAACACATATTCATACCCTAACAGATTTTCCACAAAGTGGTGACGAAAAGGTTATATATACTGTACAAAATCTTGAAACATTGTTTTTTTCCAATTCGCTCCGAGTCCAAATGTCGTTCGTTCGAAAGCTTATTTTACTCGATCCCGCGACGATTGCAGACATTTTTTTTTGGAAACCCACAACTCTAACAGAGGGAACAAATAGTCACCGATGTTTGAAAGAAAACTTATTAGTTAAAACCTCATCTTTCAGATATGGAATCTATTCTGATTCAGAGGGGAAGAACTTGCAGCAAGTATCAGTATTCTCAATTTCAATTCAAACATGGGTTTTGATTCACACTCCCATGTTTTCTGAGAAAATATTTTACCAATGCACTAGGAAAAGAGGAAAAAAAACAATATAACAAAGAGAGTCAAAGTTTCTTAGTCGCCAAAGAAATGGTGCCTGTGGATAAAGAGGGCATGCCTGTGAGAAAGGCAGCAGATGACAAGAACTTTTAAAACCGGGGGAGGGGAAGGTGCTTTTTGCTTATTTCTCTCTCAAAAATGGAAATCTATTCCAAATATATGCCATGGTTCCTTACTTAACGAACCTGGGGGACAGGTACAAAATATCTAAATTTGGATATTTTTAGATACTTTTTCAGGAGACCTTATTTGCAAAACATGACTAACGGTAGGATCAGCCAAAAATTTGTATCCATATTTTTTCAACATGATTATTATGCATGGAAACTCAGATATATCATGGCGGGAATGGTCTTCAGAAAAAAAAAAAGTGTGGAAGACACAATGGAATCAGAAAAGGTAATAAAGATTTCGAGTAAAAATGGGGTGTTACATAAGATTCTTCTGTCCGCAAAAAATGATTTCGAAATGCGAGAAAAGAATACTTGTCCCACGTTTGATATACGACACCGTCTGAGATCGCCAACTGTTCGGGAGTTCCTCTATTCAGGTCCTTTTCCCGTTCTGTCTGGTTGCTGGGATATCTCGGGGGTAACAACAGGAATGCTCTTGAGATTCTATCGGCAGCCTATAGTTAGTTACAGACAGAGTTCGAAAAGGTCAACGCTCTTTGCTGAGAATTCCAATCATAATGATTGAGTTGCGAAAAACTTCTGGATAGGTATACGTACACTCTGAACTGAATTGCTTTATGGTTAACGAATGGTAAATCTTTCTAGTTGCCTGGAAAAATTAGGAGATTCTATATAGAAGAAAGTAAACGTGGTTTATGCTTCTGGCCCTGTGTCAACTATGTTATGAGGGTGGCTAGTTCCCGCTTATGGGGTCCAAACAATACGTATCTAAGAAGAAATATTTGAATATCAATCTCATCATTCATGTTTCGAGTTAAGCATCATACCCCTAAAACCATATAACAATAAAGGTTTGCTTTTGTCGAGAAAATACCGAGACATCTAATGAACATACAAGTATCAGAGGATCTATTCATTCGATAAGAAAAAGAAAAAACGTGAATCGGATCAGTTGGATTGATGATAAAATAGAATCCTTCATGGATCTCGGAACAGTGATCGCATTGTATGATAAACGAACCAGTGATGAATTCGTTATCAAGTTCTCCCACATTAACGACAGAAAAAAGGACAAGAAAATTCTTATGGAGCTGACTAATAGTGATCAGTTATCAAAGAATGAATCTGGTTATCAAAAGTTATTGAACAACCGGGAGCAACAATTTGACTTACGATAATTAGTTGACATTCCAAAAAAGTATCTCCAACTATGAAACTATGAGTGCAATTTTGTCATGATATGTTTAGCGGAAAGAACGGATATTCCTTTGATCATTATCAGACAATCATCCTTATTCAAAAACTCGTCGTGTGGGGCTAATCGTTTTCATTTCCCCTATCTCATGTGGAAAAAACTTTCGCTACCGCTTAGCCCTTATCCCCCCTCTAGGGGATATTTTTAGTGGAATGATAGGTTCTATAGAGATTGGACGATCCTATTCTATATAGGTCAAAAACCTAGCGGGAAAAACTCCTATGTTCCTTTTTTGACAGTATTTCCCTGAACAAGTTCCTGGAGGTAACAAGCTCTCCTTGTTTTTTTTGTGTTCGACTGTCTAGCTAGATTTATAATTAGACAAACATATGCGATACTTTTCATCGAGGAAGAGAGAAAGTCGTAAGATTTTAGTCCCCCCCAGGTTGAATTGTATCGCCCATTTTGATTGAATCGCCAAATGTTCGGGGTGCGAATTTGTTTTTTCCTGCTAGCTGTGAGATTTTGATTTTTTATTTATTTCCTGTTTAATAAATATGTTAAAAAATACTTATAATATAATCACTAAGAAATGAAAAACTGGAAATAAAAAAAATACTAAAAATTCGTATAAAAACACGAAAAACGGTCCACTAAAAACTGTTCTTGCCATTGCTTCGATTCAGATTGCTCGAAAGGAAGCCATCAGGACTTTTATATTAGTTCCTGAATATGTTTAACGACGTCGTTTTACAGATACGAAGGCTTCTTATTCCACAACAACGAAATCACTTTGACGAAATGTAGTGACTATGGAATTTCACGTCATAAACATGATGAGTTTTGCGAAATACTTTTTTGATTCGAGCTCCATAACCACGGTTTGCGATTTTTGTGTTTATTTGGTTTAAAGCCCTTTTTTTTTAACGTCCATATTAGATTAGTATTACACGAAGATTTTTGTTGATTTATCTCTGGTATCATTATGATCTACTGTTCAAAGAGTTTTTTGGGCATTTGCAAAATATCCAGGTAAAACTAAATTAAAGTTTTTTTTAAGTGCAAGTCCAACTTATTGAAAATATCTTGCAAAAACACGTAATAATAATGAGCAGGGGGGTAAGGGGGTAAATTATAATAATTCAATGTTTGGTTTAACATCTAAATACCATTATCTCATTATTCCTTGCCCACACTGTGATAAGACTGACTCTTTTGAATGTAGTTATAATTTATTTTTGGGTATATTTTGTTTTTTGTGGTTAGTGATGTACATGTCGTTTAAAAGAGGGGGGAGTTTCCTTTTCTTTCAAGGGGGAAACCTTTTGGGGGATATTCGAGCAGTGTTAACGAAAGACCCGGGGAGGGGAGGGGATGGAATGTATGACACCGATTGGGGAATAAAAAAAAACAATTGATTGGGGAGAGGAGAAAGAATTTCTGGTAGAATTTTATTTTCTAAAGTAGGATGGTTGTTTAAAATTTTTTTAAAATAAATAGATTGAGGCCGAAAATGGGAGTATTTCTTTGAATTCTAGGTTTAAAGCCGTTGGAAAAATAGTATAATGATAAGTGATAGTTGGGAAAAGGGCCAACCCGGGGTATGGGGAATTGTCACTTCCAACGGGACCCAGGAACGGGGGGAATGCAAAAACATTCCAAAGACGGATCCTTTCGCAATTTTTGTCGATGGGTGTTTTTTCAAGTCGTGACAGAAAAATGAAGTAGCAAGAGTGGGGAAACCCATTTTGGCCTTTTCCTCATGTCCATCATGGCCGAAGCGTTCCTTCCAGCAGGATTCCTCACTTACAGCTATGATGTTTGATTGCAGGCTCCTCTTCGGCGGGGGGATTTGTCCTTGGTTTCGATCAGTTGGAGTTTCCCCGACGAGCATTCTCTTCCCAAACCAGATCCTGGAACTTGAAAATCGTATATTCGTATGTTGCAAAATGGGGAAATTTTTTTACTTATCGGGAGGTGAGAAAAGGACAGGGTTCCTTGGAACAATACGAACCGTGGGTTAAAAAAAAACAGTACTTAAGGGAACGGGTCTGGGAAGGAGATTTTGTTATTCACAAAATCCAACCATTTTTGGGGGGTTTTTTTGGGGGCAAAATCAAAGACCCGGTTTTGGTTAAGAAGGGGGCCGAAGAATATGGGGACTTTACGTTTTTGTTGTGTTTTGTTTTATTTTTTAAACTGATTTTCGTTCCCCCAAAAACTGTCTAAAGAGAGAAATATTTGAATATCAATCTCAAGCGATCTCATAAGTATCATTACCACCTCCCTGCCAATCGAATCGCTTTTTCGAGAAATACGAGACATCTAAGTCATACAAGTAACGAGATCTATTCATTGATAAGGAAAAAGAAAAAACGTGAACGGTGATTGGATTGATGCTAAAATAGAATCCTGGGTCTCGAACAGTGATTCGATTGATGATAAAGAAAAGACATTTTCTTGGTTCAGTTCTCCACCTTAACGACAGAAAAAAAGGATTGATCAACTTATATGGAGTCTGACCTCATAGTGATCATTTATCAAAGAATGACTCTGGTTATCAAATGATTGAACAACGGGGAGCAATTTACTTACGATACTTCAGTTGACATTCATAAAAAGTATCTAATGAATTATGAGTTCAATACATCCTGTTTTAGCAGAAAGACGGATATTCCTTGCTCATTATCAGACAATCACTTTATTCACAAACCTCGTGTGGGCTAATCGTTTTCATTTCCCATCTCATGGAAAAACCCTTTTCGCTCCGCTTAGCCCTATCCCCCTCTAGGGGTATTTTAGTGATAGGTTCTATAGGAAACATGGACGATCCTATTTGGGTCAAATACCTAGCGGAAAACTCCTATGTTCCTTCATTCATTACAGTATTTCTGAACAAGTTCCTGGATAACAAGCCTAAGGGTTTTCTTATTGATGATAGTGACGATATTGGGGATAGTGACGATATTGACCGTGACCTTGATACGGAGCTGGAGCTTCTAACTATGACGAATGCGCTAACTATGGATATGATGCCGGAAATAGACCGGATTTTATATCACCCTTCAATTCGAATTAGCAAAAGCAATGTCTCCTTGCATAATATGGATTCCAAACATTCATGATCTAGATGTGAATGAGTCGAATTACTTATCCCTCGGTCTATTAGTGAACTATCTCTCCAGGGATTGTGAAAGACGTTCCACTAGAAATATTCTTGTTATTGCTTCGACTCATATTTCCCCAAAAAGTAGATCCCGCTCTAATAGCTCCGAATAAATTAAATACATGCATTAAGATACGAAGGCTTCTTATTCCACAACAACGAAAGCACTTTTTCACTCTTTCATATACTAGGGGATTTCACTTGGAAAAGAAAATGTTCCATACTAATGGATTCGGGTCCATAACCATGGGTTCCAATGTACGAGATCTTGTAGCACTTACCAATGAGGCCCTATCGATTAGTATTACACAGAAGAAATTCATTATAGACACTAATATAATTAGATCTGCTCTTCATAGACAAACTTGGGATTTGCGATCCCAGGTAAGATCGGTTCA
>PKSI02000395.1:0-11605 GCA_002916485.2 Juglans nigra | reverse complement strand
CTTCCTTGTCGTTAAACAAAGCGGATTCGGAATGTCTTTCATTCCAAGCATACTGTATCCAGGGCGCTTCAGATCGCTGGAGTTCGCTCCCAGAAAATATAGCCATCCATACCCCTCACGTCAATCCCAACGAGCCTCTTATCCAATTCCATTCGATCACGCGGGAGAGCAAGTCAAAATAGAAAAACTGATCATGGGGTTTACGGTATCAGGCTCGAACTGAGACTACACCACCGTCAAGGTGACACTATACCGCTGAGTTAATCCAGCTTGCCCCCATCGAGAAATAGAACTGACTAATTCCTAAGTCAAAGGGTCTGAGAACATATTCTTGAACAAACTTGGAGGCAGGCCTTTACTTCTTTTCGCACTAGTACGGATACGAAATAAATGGGAAAATTGGATTCAATTGTCAACTGTTCCTATCGGAAATAGGATTGACTACCCCGGATGCGAGCATCGCACCTTGTTCATCAACCGAAACCGTACGATTTTCCCGATCTAAATAAAGCAGGTAATGAAGAAGATTGGCTCGCATGTTCTATTCGATAGGGTAGGAGAAGACCAACTCGGTTCTTAAAAAATAGAGAATCAGAACAGTCAAGGTGTACAGGATTCAATATTCTTCTTGTGCCAAAGATTTACCATTCCGAAGGAACTGGAGTTACATCCCTTTCAATTTCCCATTTCAAGAGTTCTTGGTGTTTCCACGCCCCCTCGAGACCGAAACATGGACCAAAATCCTTTTCTTTTCTTAGGAAAAAAATACCAAGATTCGAACTACAAAAGATAATGGTAATCCCACCATAACACTCATTGATAATTTCATAGTAATAGAAAAACTTGTCCTCCTTACCGAGAAGAATTTGTAACTTGCATAATCTTGCCTAGCAGGCAAGATTGAACCTCGCGGAAAAAAGATGTGAGTCATCGAATCGAATGAGAGTCCAACTACAGTGCATTGCCGGAATCAGTTGTATAATTTGAAGAGGTGGACCCCTCTTTGTCCCTCAATGTATACGACCCCTTTCCGCGTGAGCGCACGGCAGTCTTCTCTCGTCCACAGAGAACCAAACTAGTATGGACTGTGTGCCAACAGTTCATCACTGCAAGAAAGGATCACTGAGTCCGATAGCTACTAATACTACTGTAAATAGAAAATACTATATAATAACGAAAGAAGCACATCATTTATCTGTAGCTTTCTCCCCGTTTTCCGTTGCTACGGCGAGCAATTTACGGCAATCGATCAAGGATCATAAGGATCGCTCGGAATCATATAGATAGTAACCATTTCACACAGACATAGGCAATCGACAGGATCGTCGGAACACCACCACAGCACGACAGTCAGGAGTTCAATATTTCAGAAAATGAATTCCTATCGAAGAGTGCTAAGCCGCAATCAGGATAAGACTCAGCACTACCCCCTCCATTTGGGAGGACCAAAACATTCGGTATTTCCTTGGGAGGGATCGTGAGGAGCAATTGGAATTTAAATAATCGATCTATTCATACAGGGATCGAGAAGAAAACGAGTATATATCATATTTGTTACAAACGAGGCTATGAAGGGTCTGCGTAGCTAGGGAGTAAGAGAAATAGTAATAAACATCGAAGTTCAGATTTCTCCATAGATCCTAAATGGTGAATCTAAAAAATCAATCTCTGATTTATCTTCGTGACCTTATCACGCTCAATTAGAAAAAATAGGCCGAGGATTTTTCATACCAGGATCCAACGCCTAGTGTGGAACTTTTTTACGGACTGATGGGAAAGTTGAATAAAAAGAGAAGACAATAAACACAAATGAACAGGACTGATGTACAAAGTCAAACATACAGTAAGGTAAATAAAAATAAATAAGAAAGAACGGGCCCAGTATTTTTCCCAAATGATGCACCGAAATGTGCTGTGACTTAGGTCGCACAGTTACTACTTCGGGGCGGAGTGGAAGAAGAAAGAGAGATTCTCGAACGAGGAAAAGGATGCACCGGAGAACTTCTGCCAGCATTGAACGGGGAAACCCGTCTGAGGGTAGAAAATCTCAAATGTCCGTGCTTTAGTAGTGTGCCGTAAGGGGTGACCTTCTCAATGGTCAACGTCTTTTCCAGCTATCTCACCCCTCAAACAAACCAAAGCTCTGCACGTTACCGTAAAGTTACCAGCGTACGCGTTGGAACCTCTGCTAATTGTTAATCTTTTCCTGCCTTTTCCCGACCTATACCTGGTATTGTGCCATAATTTACCCCCCATGCCCCTCTGCTACGAAATCTTGGGTAACGACGAGGCCGGACAGGGCTACGGATGTTTACTTATATCCTTCCCCCTCCTGGGCCGGCCTTAGACATTGTATCACACTGGTCCGACCTCGAGGAACCCTAGATCAATGGCGTAGTAAACGCAACTTGTCAACCACGGCTTTGCTATTTCGTTGGGTAGATGCTTATCCAAGTATTTGTTTTTAACGTTGAATGGATGGCCCATGTAAGCATCGCTAGAAACCCTGTGAAGTGTTATGGCTAACATCTATACACGAACCAAGTGTGTACAGGGAACAGTGCGGCAGGCTACCAGAGACGACAGATAGACTCCTTTCTAAAGAGATTCTCGATTGCGGAATTCTATCATAAGTCGCCAAAGGTGCATTCAATTTTGAATGGATGTATGAGTTTAGTGCCTATGACAAGCTGTCCGTTGTCAACAAAAGCATTGCGAATGCCTAACGCATCTTTATTTAGAACAGGGTCCTAGTCAATTATAGCCACATAGATTCCGCAGCCACTTTTTTATTAACTACTATTTCGGAAAAAAAAACAACACCAAGGACTTTCACAGTCGTAGTGGATTATGTGTAAAAGACCAGGTATTTCGCAATTCTAGCAGACGGAAAGGAGTAAGTAAAAACGGATACTCATTTAAACGATGAGTAAAGACGAAAAAATTCCATACTCGCTCTCATAGATACAAGATAGATTCATTATCCTGCGGAAAGCCGTATCTCGCTGCACGTCGTCTGTACGGCTTGGCGGGAGCATCTGTCATCTCTTTCGCTGTATTTCCACCCTACAATATGGTGTCAAAACGCTCCAAAATCAATGATTTTAGCCCTTTCTTAATAGACTACGAAAAACGTGGTTGCAACCCCTTTCACGGCATCCTGCATCACGTACGAGGTACTGGCAGCAAGCCACCCCCTGCACCACTCCGCTCCCCTTTATCGCCTCGGATAAATAGTATCAACGCTGATTGGTTCACGTATTTCTGACCCCCGGACCCACAATCATGTGCTCCACCCATAATATCTACATCGCCTATTGAACAGCGATTACAAGGCTAAGACCGCAAACGCCTTCCCCCACCTATCGTGTTTATTGTTACGTCCAGCCAAAATACGTGGACTGTTAGTACATCCGAATATAGCAAAATCAACGCACCGGTGTTGGTATAGGCAGGCTTCGCTCCTTCAGTTCCCCTTGCCCCATAGGCTCGCACAACCAAGGCACACGCCCTGATCACTTGCCCTTCGTTGGTTAGGGGCCACTAATCCACGACAGCTCCCGGGGTCGAAATAAATGATCTTTCAAGTTATACCTCCCGAATGTACTTGATTTGACTGCCAAACCGTCCAGTGGGCTCCCCGACCTTTGCCTACGTCACCACCAAGAAAGAGACCCTCCTAGAGAATGTGCAGAGAGCAAAAATCGCCGTCTGTTTGCAAACTGTGTGTCCCTCTAAGTGTGCAAGGATGCAGTTTCTATATATCGCCACATCAGACCCCTGTGGATGAACTCATACATCTCGATCGGAACAAGGATTCTTCCACTAGTCACCAGAACGTGATGCGAAATCTTCTCGCCCCATCAACCACCATTCCAACGACCCCCTCTTATATGTACCCCCGCGCAAACGAACTTCCGCGATGAAATTTCTAAGCAAGTCTCCGGGGACTCTGCTAGTCACACAGAATACAGCCAGAGGGCTCACAATCCCTATAGTGAAACTAATGTAATATACAATGATGTCCGAACTCTCATTAACCCTCACATGAGGCCCCCACCCCTCCGCTAGACTACTTGTCTCATTCCATTTTAAAATAGATCATAGTTTCGAACATTGGATGTGATATTGCTTTTGGAGATTGAATTTTGGCTGCGTCGCCCGTTACGTAGTCTTATATTTCCTTCTTTTCTCGAATGTGACAGAATTGAAAACACTATCTAGTTCTCCCCCCGTTGCATTCTACCCGGTACATTTTAAGAAAAGCTTCAACCGTTGACGTCTCTTTATGCTTGGATAGGCTGATATGTTCACCGCATAAATTCAATAACACTAATTTTTTGACGCTATTATTTAACAGGCGGATGATCGACGATTCAACCTCTGGAGCCACAAAAGATTTTTTTTATACCTTGAGTTATTATGCATCTCTTCAACAACGTTTAGTAATGAAGCATAAACGGCCCTATTGTTGTTTCCGATGGACGAGAAGAACCTATGTGATTTCGCTTTTCGGGAAACATTTTCCAAAGTAACCCAATTTCATACCATTACAACGAAAATCTTTTACAAGTACGCAAACCCTTCAATAAATTTACTATTATGTTCAAGCTTTATGTATTCCTCTATCCGTTAGTAGTAGGTACATTGAATGTAACAGAAATGGTTTTTGATAACCAGAGTTTTGTTATTGCGTTCATTTATTAAAGAGCTTACTCTAGGAGAAATGTTTTTTTTTTGCGGTTGCTGCTAACGATTATAATAACTATCTAATGTTTGGAGCTCCAGAAACGTTTGCAGTTTATGGCTCCTACCTACATATTATCTGGATATACCAAGAAAGATGTAACGGTCTATTGAGAGCGAGGATACTATGAAAATAAATTTACTCATGGGCGGGCAAGCTCTTGTCTATTTCTGGTTCATGGTTTCTCTTGGTATAATGGGTTCCGGGGTTCACCCGGGGGAGAGTATCGAGCTTCATCAAGAAAATAGTGAATGGAATCTTATCAATACACAAATGTTATGTACTCCCCCAGGAATTTTGTCAATTGCGCTTATATATCATCACTGATCGCTCGAATTGGGTTCAAGCTTTCCCCCAGCCCCTTCTCATCAATGGACTCCTGACGTATACGAAGGAGTGGTGGCAGTTCGTTCGATAAAGTCGCGGCTCGATCAAATAATAAATCTCTACTATCTAATCTCTGAGATGTTTGGAATTTTGATTTTTTCAAACAAAACTCCATGGACACTAAATTGTAGAAGAGAAAATTCTATACCCACCTCGGACCGAACAAGACATAACTTTGTTAACTTGTTCAAATAACAAAAACAATTAAGGTATGACAAGCATAGGGGGGTCCCAGGAGGATGTAGCAAGGGTCACACAACAAGTAATCTCTTTTATGATAAAGAGATTCATTTTGCAAGTTTCGTTATTACGGGTATGTTCCTACAAAGGATCGGAACCTAATGACTCTCCTAACAATGACAATTACAATACTTGAAATTCTTCGATGTGTATTGTTATTGCTAACAAGTTTTGGTTCTCAGCCTCCTGTTCAGGAGAGACGACGAGTGTAATATAGCATCCGGCGCAAACCGTCGACAAAACAGGATCACACCTAAGATGATCTCATCTCATCAAGAAATCTATTGTTGAGAACGAAATCAAAATCAGATTGATTTTCTATTTCTCAATCTTTGTCGGCCTGGGTTTCCGTAGAGCAAAGTCAGAAAGATTGAGAAAAATAGGTAATGGTCACAACCACTGAATAAAGGATAGTCCTCGAAACGAATTAAGTTTTAAAGTGAATTAGTAATCCTTTTAGAAAATCGAAAATGGAGGTGCGATCCATTATCTTCTCACCCTACAGACGCGAGTAAAGACGGAAAAAATGGTAATAAAAAAAGGAGAAGAAGACGAGCCACGATCCTTTCTTTTCTAACACTTAGGAGCACGTGCGGAGAATGCAAGAACGTGCATCATGCACTGTTTTGTAAATGAAAGAAAAGAAAGATATCAGGAAGGAATCGCATCTTCGACTCCTGACTCTCAAACCCTCCAGTCGTTTGCTTTTCTTTCTGTACTGTATCACAAGTAACTGCTTCAGCTTCAGCCACGACTCAGATTCAAAAAAAGGGCCTCGAATTTAGTCGAGTATTCCTTTTTAGATTTCTACATCGGGCAAACGAATAGGCATCAATCTTCCATTCTGGAAAATCTGCGATATCCTAGCTAAATTATTAGCATGATATTTTGGGAGATCTCATTGCTATTACTCCAAACAGAATCACATGAAACGTATAGCTTGCGTATTCGTCCCAGAGGGTACGGGCTGAAAACTCGTGGATATGTAATTATTGAAATAATTGTTGGAGACTCAAAATTGTAAGGATATGCAATGCATGATAACTTATATGCTGTTCTATATCTCCATGGATCTAGGAACTTTTGCTTGCATTGTAATCATGTTGGTCTATCGTAACGAAACTCTGATAACTATTCGAGATTAATGAGGATTATACACGAAATAGGATCCTTTTTTAGTGATTTGGCTCTTCGTACTTTTGCGCCCTGATGTACCTCTTATCCTTAGGAGGTCTTTTAGGTCCCTCCACTAGCAGGTTTTGGGTTTCGGAACAAACTTCATTTATTCTGGTGTGGGATGTCAGGGCAGGTCTATCGCGAATGGCTTTCTTGGTTTCAAATAGGACTCCTTACGAGAGCGTTGTTTCTATATCTACTATTATCTAAAAACAGAATCAACAGTATTACTGACTAAGACTAAACCAAGAAATAACCCCTCACGTGCGAAAAATTATAGCAGATCCCCTTTTAAAGTTTAAGATCAAACAATTCCAGGGCCATCGTAATTGAGTTATGATTGTATGTGTGATAGCATCTACTATACCAGGAATATCAATGAACCCGATTATTGAAAAATGTGTAGCTCAGGATACCCTTTTTTAGCTTCTAGAATCTATTTCTTAGTTCAAGATCCCTCTTACCTAACTGGAATCAAAGAAATTAGTAGATCTGTTCCGCCCCAAAATGGGAAATGGGCTAGGGTTATGAACTTATAATCTCTATAATCTGATGATCGAGTCGATTCCATGATTATAAGTTCATTCCATACCGGGACAGACCGGAATAGGGTTAGGTTATATATACATTCTAATTATGAGAAGGGGTTATTCGAGCGTATCTAAATAGATACTATGTTTACATATGGATCCCTACGTCATTACATTCCATTTAGGATTAGGAATAGGCGTAAGCGTAATCGGACCTGCTTTTTTACATCTCTCTCGTTATTTGGGGACCCTATTCATCTCTTTGGGCTTCTATTGAATCGAGAAATAGGTTTGATTAGTCTATCTTTTTGATATAATATAATATAAGGCATCCTCCAGATAATTCAAATCGAAGCAATTGGATGTCCGACTCGAGCCTATATGACCTATGACCAATCAATAGAAATACTCTAACACTCCACCTTTGTCATATATTTCATACATCACACTAGATAGATATCATATTCATGGAATACGAGTGACTTTCAAGATGCCTTGGTGGTGAAATGGTAGACACGCGAGACTCAAAAAGTCTCGTGCTAAAGAGCGTGGAGGTTCGAGTCCTCTTCAAGGCATAATATTGAGAATACTCATTGAAATGAGCAATTCAATAAGAGGGCGCCTGTTGGCATTCCCACTTCCTTCTCCTTTCAGGGCCTATCCGAAAGAGAATCCAGTACTTCTTGGTCGTGAATATCTGAATAGGACAAACCGCCCCCGTGGATATCTTTGCTTCGGAAACAAAACAATTAGAATTAGGCTCGCGGTCAACTGGAATGTGTATTATCCATTATGGAATGTATATTATCCATATAGGGGATCTTTCAATTGAGAAGATCCGAATCGTGACCTGAGAGGACGAAGAGAAAGGTCTATCTATTTTATTAGTTATTCAGTTAAACCAATGATTCGTTATTGTAACAGATAGCAACAACCATTTCATCCGACATGCGTATTTTTTATTTTCCAATGGATTTAAATCTTTCATTAATGGAAATCTTTTGATGTAGTGAGTAATAGCTCTGGTTGTTCGCTGTTCAAGAATTCTTGTTTAGGGCAGTTCATATCATCCATACATAATGTTTTGATCTAAGATTTCAATTCTTCCGTGTTTCAGCAGTAGTATATTGTTCCACGGAGCTAAGGTCCAAAATATGGAAGAAAGAGGTGTTTCCACGACTCTACCACCCAGTCAATTCTGTTCCGCTTAATCCCTATTTCATGGCCACATATCTTTCCGGCTAAGGAATGGGAAAACCTTTATCTTGTTACATGAATCCAATTTTCGTTTCATCATCCAGGAAAAGCCATCTTTTTTTCAACAATGTCTTTGTCATTTGATCCAATAGCGTTCCGTTAGATAGGAACAGATTTGATAAATACTGATAACTCTCGGATGGAGTATTAGAACGGAAAAATCCATTAGATAATGAACTATTGGTTCTAAGCCATCTCTGGCGATAAATCAACAATTCGAAGTGCTTTTCTTGCGTATTCTTGCTAAACCAGCGTTTATATATAGATGTAGGAAGATCTGTTTGGGAAGTAAGAAGCCCCTTTGGCATCTCTTCATCTGCAAAGAATTCTCGATGTGAAAACACAGAGACAAAGGGCTGATTTTTGAATAGGAAAAAAAGTGGATCTGCAGGGTCCCAAATGAATTGGCTTATTAGAAAAAAGCCTTGTTCTTTGGAAGATCTATCTCTTGTCTGGTACTGCACGGTTCTACTCTGCAAGAACTCCGAATCATTCTCTTGAAGCTCATCCTCTTCATCATAAATGATCCGCTTGCCCCGAAATGACCTAGCCCAATAGGGAAATCCCAATTCATTGGGCCTTTCTATTTGATTGTATCGAAAGGCCCAAGGGCGCCATATTCTAGGAGCCCAAACTATGTGATTGAATAAATCCTCCTCTATCTGTTGCCGTTCGAGGACTCCTTCTCGTTCCCCCCTTCTTCAAACTCCGATTCGTATTGTTCATAGAGAAATCTCTGATCAACGATAGAACAAGATCCATTTTGCATCATATCTAAGGGATTCCTTGGTTCGGGCCGGCCGAAGAAGCAATGTCACTCGATCATTATCAAACTGACTGCAATCTTTTTCTGTCCGTGAGGATCCCACCAGGGTGCCTTCTACTTCTAATAGGCCATGAACTAGATCAGAATCTTCTCAACGAGTCCATAAGAAGTGATTCCATTTTTTTTCATCGGGTCCGGGTAGAGACCAAAGGTCTTGAGCGGACCGATCCGGCAGAACAACTCAAAGATATAAAGAAGTATCGTTAATTTCTTCATGCTCGTTCCAAGTTCGAAGTACCATTTGTACAAATAAGAATCCCCTTCGTTACATGATTTCTTCTTCATATAGAGAGATATAGGATCTATGGAGCAATTACTTAGAAGTACGTTTTGTGCAACAGCCCTTCCTATCTGATAGAAAAGGATCCCATGATCATGAACCGATCTTACCTGGGATCGCAAATCCCAAGTTTGTCTATGAAGAGCAGATCTAATTATATTAGTGTCTATAATGAATTTCTTCTGTGTAATACTAATCGATAGGGCCTCATTGGTAAGTGCTACAAGATCTCGTACATTGGGAACCCATGGTTATGGACCCGAATCCATTAGTATGGAACATTTTCTTTTCCAAGTGAAATCCCCTAGTATATGAAAGAGTGAAAAAGTGCTTTCGTTGTTGTGGAATAAGAAGCCTTCGTATCTTAATGCATGTATTTAATTTTATTCGGAGCTATTAGAGCGGGATCTACTTTTTGGGGAATATGAGTCGAAGCACTAACAAGAATATTTCTAGTGGAACGTCTTTCACAATCCCTGGAGAGATAGTTCACTAATAGACCGAGGGATAAGTAATTCGACTCATTCACATCTCGAGATCATAAATGTTTGGGAATCCATATATTGCAAGGAGAACATTTGTCCCTATTTTGCTACGTTCGAATTGAAAGGGGGATAGAAATAACGGTCACTAGTTCCGTAGCATCATAACCAGAGTTAGCGCATTCGACAGCCCATAAGATAAAAAAGCTCCTGATCATTACACGACACACACCCACACCACCGGTCAATATCAAGTCACTATACCCCCATCTCAGTACACACTATTCAAGCACTTAAAAAAACCCTTAGGCCCTTGGTCCATCCAATGATGGGGTCAGAACTGGAGCGGTAATGAAAGGAACATAGGGCGTGTCAACGCAGAGATTACTGCAAAACAGCACAATAAGGAGCGTGTCCAAGTGTCCGAGATGAACCTATCACTCAAAAACCGCCCCCTAATGTGGATACCTGGTACGCCGGGCGCGCAAGTCGGTGCTCCATGACACATGATGACAAAATGAAAACGAGTAGCCCCACACGAGGTTTTTGAGTGATAAGTGATGTGCTGATACTGAGCCAGGAATAGGTTCCGCCGTTACTGAAACTCACAAACAGGTGACAGGTAGCTGAACTCATAATTATCATTCGTGAGACATACTTGTTTAATAAACTTTCAACACCAAGGCGTCGGAAGGAAATTGTGCTGACACCGGTATGTTCAATGATCCATTTGATAACCATAGTCCATTATCTATTTATACCTCGACACATAATAACTGAGTCAGCAAGACCTCAGATCATTTTTGATCAATCCCTTATATTTTATCATCGCTCGTTAAGGTGGAGAACCTGTGCCAAGACCACATTCATCATTCTCTTTAATCATCAACAGCACTCGCTAAACACGAGTTCGATAACACCCAGATTACTATTTTTCACCCAAACAAATCAATCACACCGGAGGCACGTTTTTTTCTGTGGCTTGTGAGCAATGAATAGGATCTTACTATCCTGCTACGTGTAGACTTTAGGATTGTCCCGTATTTCCTCCGAAAAAAGCGTAGCAGATTCGCTATGATGGGGAACTGGGTAATGATACTTATGAGAACACGATGAGTCGCTAGTACTGCAATTATCAATTCAATTCTCTATGACTGCAGGACAGTCGGTTGACCCCATAAAGCCGGACTACTCACCCAACCCATAACGCATTTTTACCGCAGTCCTAAAGAATCATAACCCCGTATATATCTGCTAATCCAGTAGAATTACAATCCTAATGTTTCCAGGGGCATCATTAAGCAAGATTGATTCATATTAAACTACCTAAAGACCTTCCAGTTCCGATGTAGGATAACCTATGCTTCCAACAAGTTTCGATCAGGGGGGCCAACTTCAAATACATCGTATTGACTCGGAATCATCAAGCGACATTTGTAAACCTTGGCGGGGGAACTCTGCTCCTGTAACACCACTATAGGCTCGATCAAACCAAAGAGAAGATGTTTACCGAAACGAGCATATCAGCAGAACATAGAGAGACGGAAAAGGATTGAATAGAGGAACGTCCCCCGAACATTGGCGATACAGATTGTCTGTCGATCTCAACGGTGACTCATTTATTTTCTGACTGAATCATTTCTGCGGACAAAGAAGATTATGAAACACTTACTCGAAATC
>PKSI02000394.1:0-22945 GCA_002916485.2 Juglans nigra | reverse complement strand
TTGATTATAATGGGGTAATTTAGGTACTGTGAGCCGTTCATTAAAATTCCAATATGGGCGCCATGCATTTACACGTACTTTAATTTCTCTGCGGCCAGTACTTTTTACTTATAACTTCAGCGAAGATTCCTGAAAACGATCGAATAAGTAAACATCTTTCATCACAATTCTTCCTTTATTCCATAATAAATAAGGTGAAAAAATTCATAAAAAATAAATTTGACGAGGAGTGATACCCAACATGATGGTACGGGTGGGATACCCTCTCCATCATCACGTCCTGCACTATGCAGGGGTTGGGATTTTTCCCTCCCCCCACCCGGGAGGTAGAGGTGGGAGAAGAAAACCCCATCCATCCCACTTCTCGTCTAAGTCAATACATGGTGTTTAAAAAAAAAAATTAATCTAAAAATAATTTTTTTTAGATCCAAATCTAATATAATTTAAATAATACAAATAAAATTATAAATATAAAAAGAATTTAAACTTATTAGAGTAGATTTTAGATTGTCTTTACCTCTTAGAACCAATTTTTATATAAGAAACCAAGATTAATAATAGTGCTCCTTAAGTAATATAGGCACTTACGTGGGCCAGAAGCGAAGTGGGGAGCGGGGGGCCCCGCTCACCCCTAATTTTGGCCCTTAAAATGGATAAAAATGAATGGTACCGTGCACAATCGTGGCTGTCGAATTAATGATGCAAAATTATAATTTTCTTAAAGCTTTTGGTATATGCAAAGTGCCAAAACACATGATGGGTTTTAAGAGAATAAAATACTTATTCAAAAAAAAAAAAAAGAGAATAAAATAATACTATCAAATAAATAAAAAAGAGTACAAAATGAAAATACATGATTTTTCTCTTAAAAGAATAAGAAAAAAGCGTAATAAAAAACACTCTGAAACAAATGACATGGAGGTGCAGCCATAGTACTCCATCCCAGGAAATCAAAGAAGCCTAATCATGTGTTTGTTTGTTTATAATTTTTTATGTTTATAATTTTTTTTAGAGTGTGTTTTTTAGACCAAGCGTATGCTTAAGAAAACAAGATCATTAATACTTAGATACAGTTATGGTTATGCAAGTCCTGTGTACTTTTTTTGAAAAGAGTGCAGGTCCATTATTAAAGAGTTAAGTTAAAGTGACATGTACATAATAGAATATGCAAGTATATTGCGTAATCATTTTGACAAAAGTAGAGTCCACTATTAAACAAAAATTTAACTTGTTTTTATGTGGATCCTGATATTACTCTCACTTGTTTCAAAGAGAGTACATGACGCCTTGCGCAATTATCCACGACTGAAAAATATGCATTTCTCAATCATTAAAAAATTAATTGTAATAATGTGGATGTTCTATTTACTCATCTTTTTTTAAAACAAAAAAGTCATATTTTGCACCTGGCTGGGGGAACCTGAGCGTACCCCGCATCCAACGTGTACAACTTAAAACGGGTGTGTTTCATATGCCAAAACGCGAACACAAGATGCGTTGAATAGCAGCAAGCTTCACTTAGAATGGTGTTCAGCCTCGTCGTACCACTACAAGAAAATTAGGCCTTTTACAAGGGTGTTTTAAAATCGTCACAACAAAAATTTCGCTGCAAATAGAGGTTATTTCCGCAAATTTTAAGTCGACGCTTAATTTTCGTGGGTGAGTTAGGAAATCACTTAGGAAAAACGGTATAATTATAATTCACTTTTGCGGCGACATTTATTACCTTTTGCGGCGATTTTTTATCGGTCGCCAATAAAAATTATTAACTAATTTTCCATGAATTAACGAACAATCGCAGTAGTATTTAATCTTTGCGGCGAAAAATTGTCGCTGGTAAAAACACCTGCTCCCATTTTAAACATATTAGCGGCGATTCAAAAAGCGCGGAGAAAAGCTCATTAAAATTATATCCCCAGCGTTAGGTTTTTCCTCATTTCGGTCCCTCCAGCAATCTCTCTCCACTTCCCACCTTCATCCGCAGTCCCTATTCTCCCTCAACCCTTTACGCGCGCGCACAGGCAAGTCCCAAACGGCCCCAGAAGCGCCACTGCGACCCCTAACTCGACGGCCACCCCCTATTCTCACCCCATCACCAACCCACTTACTCTTTCGAGTTCCCACTTCCGCCAAAGAGACGAAGCCAAGCCCCTGATCACTCCGCCATCTCGGCTGTCAATTGCTTGCCGGAGGCACGGACCAACGCAGTCTACGCTGCCAGTCGCGGCATCGAATTTGAAAATGGACGGTTGGAGACCTAGGACGTCCAAGACTGCGCTGAGCTACCGGAGTACCCGGACCCAGAAGGACAGTGGACTAGGTGTGCTCACGACAATCGTGGCCTCCCTCACATAATTAGTTTGCGATGCGCGAGGCGAGCAACTGGCGGAGAAGCTAGCCGAGGCGGCCGTGTGGCAATGCCGTTCTATTGCAAGGAAGGGAGCGCGAGAGTTCCACAGAGAGTTTCAAGGATGTTAAGTGCGAATAACATAAGGGACACCTTCAGGGTGCTTCTTCCGAGCGGTCGTGCGGCTCTTATTAGTGTGGGTCAAATGGCCATCAATTGGGTCGTATTGCTGCTCTTGGGTTGTTTGGGTAATAGATGTTGAAAATGATCTATATTTGTTTGTGTCTCTCGGTGTGCTACCACATGAAAATATTTAGATTTTGATGATGTCAATATTGGATTTTTGAATTATGATTGAGGGGGGGACTCGTGGTAGGGTTGATCGGTTTTAGGTCTGGAGAGAGAATGGCGGCGTCAGTTTGCCCGAAAACCCAGATACGCTCCATTTTTGAGGAGACGGGGATCGGTGTGAAAACTGCCGATGTACAACGGAGACAACATAAATGGAGATGCTTTTTAACGAGAAAATCAGGAGGATTCCGGACCCCCAGAGATTGTAAGGGCGTATTGCCCAATCCGCGGCGACTCTGAACCTTCTGAGCGCCTTCGCCACTGGAGGATATGCGGCAATGAAGAGGATTAGCGAATGGGAATCTTTGATTTTTGCTGAGCACAGTGAGCGGGACAACAAGGGAGATAGGTATGCTTTCTTAAACCTATCTTGGTTACATCGTCTCCACACTTAAAAGTGAGCTTGTAAAGTTTTTAGCTTTTGGTACTTGACAATATTCAACGAGCCGTGGATCATTGCGTGATAAATTTGAAGCATAGCCGAGAAAGTGTTGTAACCCAAAAAACAACAGGGAGAAAAGATAGCATCTGCTGCGTTCATAGTCTGGTGTTTGTGAGTACCATGCCTATTAGATAGAAAACAGGAGAAAAGATATCAATTCAGTACTGAATTGATCATTTCTCTTAGTAAAATTGGAGGTTACTTAATTTTCATTGCCCTTAGAAGGAAAACTAGATTGCTATTTTCAGGCCTAGAGTGGTTTTCAAAGCGGAGAATTGAAGGAGATAGGTGCATGCTGGGGGGTTTGGGTTATTGGGAGATGGGAAAAGTGTGTAGTGGAGAAGGGGGGTAGAGATCATGAGAGAATGCCACAGCATAGCATGATGGCAAATGATAATTAATTAGTTAGGGGTTATTATATATAATATATTATATATATAGATGGTAATCTTCTAAATTCATGACCCGATTGAGAAGAGACTAAGATATCAAATGGGGCAGGGGGGGGGGGGGGGCATTTTGCTTTCTCAAATTGTTTTAGATTATAAAACTGTTGGTGGTGGGGAAGTTCTGACGAACCACGAGTGTGTGTGTGTGTGTGTGTATATATATATATGATATAATTAATACACGTTAAGGGGAGGGCAAACCAAGAAGATTAGGTAGCTCATGATCAAAATGACAAGTACTCTGACATAATTTGTTGCCAAAAGAATTAATTCCTTTTACCACTAATAATTGATAGAGACAAGTGTAAAGTAGCTAGCTAGGAAAATTGCATATTGAAAGCTGATGAGATGCTATCCAAGCTTGAAAGTAAATGTGGTCTCCCTTTGGATGCCTGCAACTTTATTATTCAGTTCTTCAACTGTGTTGCGTTTTCTCGACTTGTCTTATTGCATTTCCCTCTTATGGTTTCATATGGTACACACTGATCTTGGGACCTCAATTTATAATTTTTTTTGGGAAGATCATTCTGGATCATGAATACTGCATGTTACAAAGAAAAAAAAAAAAAAAAAAAAAGGTTTTCTTTATTATATCTGCTACTATCCATTATGAGCACTCTTGATTCATATATAAGGTTTTTGGTTTTAGTCTCTGATTATGAGTTTTACTCTTTAATGACAGAAGTACCTATTGTTTTCTTCTTGTAATGGCTTCTTCGAAACTGAGGACCCCTATTGTATCTGCATACAATAAAGTGAATAATAACATAGGGCAAAGGGGTCTGACACCAAATCGACTGGGGCAGTGCAGTAGCAGAATAATATTTTTAGGGCCCCATGACAGTTCCAGATCACTTAAGCAGGCTGCTTTTAATTATATTTGGTTCCTAGATTTATAGTAGTTTGACTTGTTATTAATTATTATTTATCTTCCATATTAGTGATTTTGAGGTTTAAATGAGATGTGAACTCATGGTTTGGATTACAGTGGAAATTAGAGACGCAAGAAGTTGATAGATGTAGGCAAACATTCTGGTTTTCTTAAGCATCAAACACGTGTGTTTTGGGCGTCACACCTTGGGTGAATATTCCATGTTTTTAATCTGGAACCAATAGCATGGTTAGCTTTAGAAATTTTAGCAAATGCTTAACCCAAAAGCCTTGACTTTAATGCATTTCAGCTAGTTGTCAAATACTAAGCTCAGAAATTGTCATATATAAATTACTCCATATATAATATATATATAAGCATGGTGTGTTAAGCATCAAACAGTGTGTTAACGGAACATGCCTTTTATTTTTATAACTGATTGTTTTTCTAATTCACCTTAATTTTATTGAAACTTTCAGGATCCACCCTATTCAGTAGCATCTGAAGGTTTTAAATTACACATTCTCATCCCCAGTATGGTTTAAAATTCCATCCTTAACACAGTTATTTCTCTTGCACCTAGTGGCTTACCTTCAAAAGGGAATTCCCGAGGAGAGAGGAAATTCCACTCTATAATTGCTGTAATTTCTTTTTCCTATTCTGAAGCTACTTATTTGTGTAATTTTTTTGATAAGTACTTTGTGTAATTAGGGGGACCTTGTACAATACAGGTACTTTGTTCGTTGTTTAATAAATTAACTTACGGGGCCAAATGCACAATTATTTTTGGATTCTAACAAGCCCTTTTAAAATGAATATTGTCAGTATATACAAGAATGAGAATTTGGGTTTGAGAACTTTGGTTGAAATTGATTGGAACTTTATAATTCTTTTTGTTATTGTTTTGCTGGTTGTTTTTTATGCTATTGTCTACCCAATAAATCTATGCTTATTACTTTGTTGTGTTGTCAATGTTTTATTTTAGCAAGCAGTGTCAAAATGAAAATATGGTTCCAAGAAGGGGAGGTGTGGACATGGAAAATTGAGTCTTTTACCTGGAATAGGTGACAATAATGAGGATATTTAGATAAGTGTGTAGGTTCCACTCGTTTTCACCTATAAGCGCATCTGAAAATGGTGCCCCCACCCCAACCCTCCCCTCTCCCTTCCTTTTGGCTGCATGTTTCTAATTGACTCAGATGAATTATTGGGGAAAGTAGAAAGAAAAAAGGTAACGTGATTTCTAGTTGCGAGTGCCAATTCCCTTTTTAAATGCTAACTTTGTTACAAGTTTATATATGGTGTCTTTAAAACGTATATATTTTATATTTTTGAAAGAGGGTGAGTTGTTTGGTATATGTATTGCTGCGAGTCATACAGGAACGGCTCAACGCTTGAGTTTTTATTTGTTTGATATACAATGGAATTATCAGAGTTTAATACCGGGGTCGGTGCGTTTAAATTTATATTTATGATTAAAGGGAGAAGGACGATAATTTGTGTATCATTCTTATGCTTTTTTTTTTCATCTCTTACTTCTCTGTGATATAAGGAAAGAAAGGGAGGGGTTTTTTTTTTTATTTGGAAATGGGGCGGGGGGGGGGGGGGGTGGGGGGGGGGGGGGGGGGGACGGGAGGGGGTGGAAGGGGGGGGGGGGGGGGGGGGGAAGGGAATGGGGGGAACAGGTATTGTGGCAGAGAGACATTGAGCTTTGACTCTTCAGCTAGGTTTCTTCATGCATTTGTCAAGTCTACCTGCAATTTCACGTGTGTTTTTACATGGAAGCTCTTTCCTCTGCCATCTTCTAGGCGTATGCTACTGTGCATTAAGATAGGATTTAGGAGGGAGTATTGCTGGGAGAGGTTACCAAATAAAGACATCTATGGGTTCCATGATGCAGCCTGTCTATTACATTGCAGTTTCTTGTTAAACGGCACCTGGCAAAATCATCTCTTGCCAATTTAAAAAAATGGGGAAAAAAAGACTTATCAATATCGTGTAAAGGTGTTTGCTCTTTGTTTAAGTAATTACCCCATATAACTTGAAGATGACACGTGTGGTTATATTAACCTTAGGTTTTTTAACAGATCGATATGCTTTGTTCATTCTGTTTGTTGTTTTGTGTTGTAGACGTTGTCATTTTATATTTATTTGTTTGTTGTTTCCTGTTTCAAGTTTGATGCTGAGGAACAGAGTAAATTGTGAGTCTGTGTTGAACTTGGTGTGATGATTGGGAGCACCAAATGTTATGTTGTCATGTGTTGTATAGTAAAGTTTGAAGTTGGTGTCATGAAATCTACTAATGAAATTCAGTTTGTTCTGGAAGGCATAGCTGAAGTTGGGTGTGATGATTGGAAGCACCACTTTGGTGACACTGGTTATTGGTTTTGGGTCTCTATTGTGCAAAAACCTTACACATTATTTTGGATGATACTAATTATATATGCATGATTTCTTTCTATAATTCATGATAATCAGTAAACATTCATTTCTCAGGTTCAAGCTATGCCAAAAACAACAATCATGTTGTGCTTTTTCTTGGAATTTCTGCTGACTGTCAACCTTTTTTAAGTAGTGAGTTTCACCTTCCATTTGAAACTGTTAGCTCGATATCCATTATTTTCTCTATTGAAACTTATAGATGGCAAAGAAGAATAAGGAAATGTATTTGTGGGGCAAGGAAAGGAGCATCCAAGTAGAAAAAAGATTGAAGAAATTGTCAACCTTATAAAGGAGAAGAGGGTAGAGCAGATGAAACATCCATAGGCATGAGGCCACTTTAAGCTTATGAAAAGTGAAGAAAAAAGAGGAGGAAAACTGAGAATATAATCAAGGTACGGTTAAACAAAGAATTTAATTTTTTTTTTTTTTTTGTCTTTAAGTGGCGAAGACTTTTACTGTGCTAATATAGTTCTCCAATGAGCATTAAAACGAAAGAAAATCGATAGAAGGAGCAGCAGCAGAAGAAGTAAGACAAGAAGTCTAACTCTTGATTTATTTAATGAGATTTTCTCCATATATAATGCATTTTTTAGATTTATGCACCTGTTTGCTCTCTACTTGAGTCTTTCAGGTTGCTCTTGATGTTAAAGAAATGCAATCTTTTATTTTTTGTCTTAATACTTATATTTTATTGTGACATCAACTTGTCTAGAGTGTTAGTTGAACAAAGACACATTAGGTTAAAAATATTGTGACTTGAGTAGGTTGAACAAAGATTATAGTGGAACCAAAGTCCTGAAGTACATGACTTGGATGTTAAAATATTGTGAACTTGGGTTCTTGATTTTGCGTCCTATAAATTGCTGTGCAAAATATATAGGTTAAGTACGCACTATATGATTTTTTGGTATATTTATCAAACTTTTAAAAACTCCTCATTTCAAGCATCTAAAGGAATTCATGAAAATAACTAATAGCATGCTTGCTGTCCAATAAAGGCCATGAGTTTTCTACATGAAAATATTATGAAGATCGTGGGTTAAGATGTACAAAATGATAGGAATTTACTTAGAAATGGTAAGAGAAGCAAGGAAGTATAAAAAATCGCTGAAATTTCATCGTTTTTAAATGGCATTTGACAGCTTTTTACTAACTTGTTGGAACCAAATTAATGAAGAGCTAAAGCTTAGCTTAAGATGGCTGGTTTTTGTCCCTTGTTTTCAATAGTTTTCATCCAAACAAAATAACTTTGGTTGAGCACAAAAGATGCAAAAAAGCCATTGGCAACTCACCTTTGAACACACTATCAAATGGCCGGAAGTTTGCATTCTTGAGGTGCACATGGTCCATGAGAGTTCCGATGGAAAAGTTGCTGTGGTTGGAATTATGTTACAGCCCTGATTCTTTCTTGTGATCATCGGTAAAATATATAAAAATCAAAGACTCTCTCTTCTCTCTCTCTCTCCCCCCCCCCCCCCCCCCCCCCCCCCCCCCCCCCCCCCCCCACCCCCCACCCCCCCACCCCCCCCCCCCGCCCCCCCCCCCCCCCCCCCCCCCCCCCCCCCCCCCCCCCCCCCCCCCTCCCCCCCCCCCCCCCCCCCCCCCCCCCCCCCCCCCCCCCCCACCCCCCCCCCCCCCCCCCCCCCCCCCCCCCCCCCCCCCCCCCCCCCCCCCCCCCCCCCCCCCCCCCTCCCCCCCCCCCCCCCCCCCCCCCCCCCCCCCCCCATCCCCCCACCCCCCCCCCCCACCCCCCCCCCCCCTCTAGACTCTCTCTAATGGCTTGTGTGTGTAGTGTTTGTGTTGGGATTTTTGTGTATTGTGAGATTTTGTGCAGTATTTCTGTATGCCAGAGTTGATGATTGTACCTTGTATTGTTGGGCTAGTTTCAATTAGTTTTTGCTCTGTCATTTAATGAGTTCCTGTGTTCATTAATTTGTGGATTTTTTTTTTTATTTTGTGAAATATCTTTTCCGGCGATTCAACTTCGCCGGAAATAATTTTTTACATAAACTCGTATTAATTTTCGGCGACTCTATATCGCAGGAGGAAATAATTTTACCGACATTTTAGAGTATTTGCGGGCGAATTTAGCAAGGGTTTTCCCAACGATTTATTAAGCGGCAATGTATTTTATTTTTCGCAACGACTGCCAATTTGCCGGTATAGATCAATCCTAGCGATGTAATGATCGCTGGAACTGAGTTCACAAAATCAATTTAATCACATTGCAACGTTTTAAAAAATCGCGTGGTATTGATGGTATACCGGCAAATTTTTATCGCCGCAATTGTTATTTCAAAATCATTTAGTCTATTGCGGCGATTTAAGAACTCGCTGGGAAATGGTATTTCAGGCAATTTTCCATCGTTTTAGCGCCAATATTAAATCGCTGGAATTGAACTTTCTCAACGATTAACAAGCGCCCTGGAATGTACTTTGCAATTGCACAGGACGATAAATGGTCCTATTTGCGGCGAATTTTATAGCGGTAAAGAACAATATGTTTCCTGGCGTTTCTGGCTTGACAAACGTCGTTGGAGTAGATCAAAAGTGGGGGCTTTAATATCGGCGAACATTCAGCGATTTATAAACGGGCTCGCTGGGTCGGGGAAAGGTGATAGGCAGCGATTTTATACTTTTTTCAACGAAAGTGAATCGCTGGGAAATGTGATTCCCCTTGTAGTGACCCATTGTAGAACAGAGCAAGCTTCTCACATTGCAGATTCAGCTAAATACATAAAGCAGACTCATTGGTCATGGGGATGGCAAGTGACACCAGTCGATTCGCATGGGGGACTCATCAGAAGCTTTCTAGTTACTGAGGACGTTTCTAGCTAGTGTTATTCAAAGTGCTTTTGATTTCCAATAATGTCAGGAATGTAAAAAATAGAGTATACTTCAAGCTTCATTTTGTTGCACAAAAAAATTTCAAGCTTAAACCAAACATCTTTAGAATTTCCCTAGAAATAAAGCATGCTAATTTGACTAGGTTAGAGTTGCCTTTTCCACCCTCACAAAATTGAGGAAAAAAAACAAAAAAACAAAACTTTAGGGAAAGTTTTCTTTCATTTCAACGGGCTCCTTGGCAATTTATTATGAACCAAAAACTCCAAGGACAAAGAAAATGAAATGCAATGTGGCTTTACCATCTTGATTGAGAGCAAGAGAGTAGGGCTCAAAGGGTATTCGCATAAATCAGAGAGAGGACCCAAAACAAAAAACACTCATTTCATCCCTTCTTCCAAAATAGTCTTTGGGTACACTTCTCTTGGTATACTATTCGTCTGCAAAAACAGAAGAGAGAGAGAGAGAGAGAGAGAGTGGGGAGAAGATGAACTGCTATGATAACAGTAGTGGGCGGAGTAGTTTCTTTGACTGGAGTGATTTTCGTGTTTCCATCTGCTTTTACTTTTATTTTATTTTATTAATATATTAGCTGATGTGGCCAACCGATTCTCCAAGGTACCCCAACCGCGGTTGCCTCTAGCAGTTTTGTTTTTAAAATGAGTGCTCGGCGCTTACGCACTTTATAACTATAAAAATCATTTTTCCTGCAACAAAACATCGATATTAGAGAAAAGCCTAAAATGGGTTATGAAACCCCTTTGTAATGTCTAGGAAGTCCATATCAACAAAATATAAAGTTGGTCGCTTAATATTCAAAAATGCATGCTAGATCTACACACATCTTACAATATAAATTTACTAATTAACATAATTTTAATATAATTTATTTTACAACAAAAGATACTTTACAATTTGTTTTGGATGTGTTTCGCACACCCGCTCGCCCCGACCTGCAACCAAAAGAAACATGAATATATGCTTGAAGGGTGTAGAAACGCCTCCGATACAAAAGTAAGATGTATTGGTCAATCTTTACAATGGAGAGCAGGGGTTCTGTTAACATACCTGAAGGATGATCGTCGATGATATAGAGTAAGGAGGGGAGTCGGGACCCCTTAAGCCTCGTAACAACCTGACATCCCATTTGAAACCAAGCCCGTACGTTCTTATTTGAACTTCCCTTGCCACATGAATCTCATCTTATACTTTGCTGGGATATGCCTTAGCTGTTAGGAGTTTGAATGAGACATTTTCCCGCAGGCCGCGGGCGGTGTAAATAATTGCCAGTGTTTGCAGGCCGTTTGAGGGTGTTGGCTAAGGCCCACTTCTCTGGGCTATGAAGCTCTTGTGAAGGGAGATCTAACCCTTCCGCAATCGTAAAAAGAGAAATCATATTGTAAACTTCTTGTGTTGGTAGATCCAAGCATTTTCAAAGGTGATGAAGTAGAATGAAAAAGTAGCAACCAACCACGAAGATTCCTAAGGATCAGGAGCGGCCACTCGACTAAGCGCGCGCGTCTGCAACTCAAACAGATGAGATAGAATTCACCGCAAATCATTCCCATTCTTCCATGGGACCCATCACTTTCCCCACCAATCACGCCATTCATTATTATTATTGTTTTCAATTAAACTAAAACCAGTTTTTGTCACTATGAAAAGGCCCCCCAACTACCATATATTTCAGCCATTTTGTGGGTTGCCAGAGTAGTAGTAGTAGTGGTAGTCTAATCTAGATTGATTGCCCATGTGGTGGCCGATTTACGAGCGACTGTTGTAAATTATGAAGTAATTTAAAGAGAAATACTATATATAGTTCTTTATTCATTTTCACACCTCACACTTATATATTTTTCTTAAAGTGTATAAGTATTTTTTAAAAAAAAATACTCTAGTAACAAAGTGATTACACAAAACAAAGTGATTACACAAAAGCAATCCCACAAACTGACATGGCCTGATGTGATTCGTCATATTATAAAGTTACTTTTATTATAAAGTAGATCTAACGGATCAGATGAAGCCACATCAGTTTGTAAGATTGTTTTTGTGTAATTCATTTGTAGATGTAGCAGTTCTCTTTTTTGTATAGGGTGTGAGGGTGTTTTTCATATAAAGTATAATGTGGAGTGTATGATGGTGAATAGTAATTGATAAGAAGATTTTTTCTAATTTAAATGAAGTCAAACTTAGCCAAAAAATAAATAAATAATAAAGAGTGTACTCATAATTTGCAATTAAGTTTTTTTTTAGAAATCAATTTATACAGTTTTTTAGTATGCAAGTCTCATGCACTCTGTTTGAAAAAAGTAGGTAAATGTAGGCTATGTTTGGTTGGTTGAGTGATCTCAAATCAATCATTGATGAGACTCACTACTTTTTTTAATTTTACATAATAAGTTAAACTCATCTCAACCTATTTTATACATTTACACACATATCAAACTTATTCACATTCAAAACAAATTTTAATGGAATCCACAATACTAATATTTACAGATCATTTGAGACCATCTCAATATTCAAATACAACCTAGACAACTATTTTCACTAACTCTTAATACAACCCGCTTTTTAATTGGTAAACTATACTATATTTAACAAAAAGGGGACGAGACTCACACATGTTGAAACTATATCTAACATTACGATAAGTTTTTGATTTGTCAAGCTAGCTAAGTAGATAATAGAGTGGTGAGCATGGAAGGGATGAAGCTGAAAAGAAAAGGAGTGCATGTGGGTTATGATTGGTGTGAGTGTATTGGAATTGGAAACATCTGTTATCAAATTTGCAACGATGGATTCTAGTTGCATCAGTGCTGCTGTTTTTCTCACTTTTGCACCACCAAACTCTCACTTTTTTTTCTTTTTTGAGGTCACTTCCTTTGCCTACTCCTTTGCTTAAACCTCAAACCTATAAAAATGGACTGAACATGAATTTAATTGATGCCCCCTCAGGCCTCAACCCCAAAAGTAAACAAATTTTAATGACCCTACAACTTAAATAAAAATATCACAATATGCAAATATATATATATATATATATATATATATTAGATGCAATTGTCATATAAAGTTGAATCAAAATCACAATCATAAATAGTTTTAAATAATACAAAATAAAAAAAATTAAGGAAACAATATTTGAAGTGATTTGGGTCTAAGATGTATGGCCACAAGTGGTTTGATAAAGGTAAATCATATAATCATTTCAAAAATATATTATATATCTTATAACTTTATCTACATATTTATTTATAGAAAAATAAAAAATACACAATATTTTTCGTAATATATTTCACAGTCATATTTTAAAATGAGTGTTATTATTGTAAAATATCATATGAATATATTAATATTTAATTCATTGAAAATTATAAAATATAGTAAGAATTGAATAAAATTGTACAGTTTTCTTTTTGTCTAATTTTGAATTATTTTCTTATAAATTTTGAATTTATTTTTTATTTTATTTACGAGTGAGTTTAGAGGATATATAATTTGAATAATATTTAATTTAAATTTTGCTATTTCAAAAAGGTGAATTTTCGAGTCATCATGATGCTACTCTACTCAAGTGCCATGAAAGTTGGAAGGGCATGTGGATAATAGAGTGGAGAGCAGGGTGGGACTGTCAGTAGTCATTCACAGACTCTGCACAATCATAACTCTTCCCATAGTTAACCAGAACCGATGGATTATGTTCTCTACTAAAATCCAACGGCTATAAGCTACCAATCGGCTTCCCCGGAACAAGTGGAGAAAAGGATTCCCATGGGACCCAATAATAAAGCAGAGGTGTTGAAGAACATAAAAGAACTTCAAAGAAAAAAGAACATTAAAATATCGCAATGATCATGTAGTTGTGACCACGTCTAATCGGGCAGCCTTAATTGAACATTAAAATACCTCTATTTTGATAATTAAAAAAAAAAAAATTCCCTCTATTTGTGTTCACTTAAAAAAAATCAAACACCATTTTACATACAATTAGTAATAAATTATTAACGAATAATTTTTTTTTATCAGCAACTATTCATTATTTCATACTCTACATATTAAAAAAAAAAAATCATCAAATATAAGATATAAAGGTAAATAGTAATTGATGTATAGTAAAATACATTATTAATATATATTTATATATAAATAGCTTAGCTTTCATCTTTAAAATAAGAAAATTCTTCTCACTCTATGAAAAAATCATACATCCTATAAAAAAATATTCCACATTCTATAAAAAATACTTATTAAATATAAGATGTAAGAGTGAATTGTAACTGATAATGGCTATTTTTTTTATAATAATGATAATGAGTGAATTGTATCATTCCTCTTAAAATAATGATTGTTTTTTCATATAGTAAGCTTGCAACTAGTAAACATGATTTGTTTTTTTAAAGAGGTCAAAGTCCCTTTGTTTTTGTTAAAAAAAATATTGATTGTAACTGAAGAAAACCATAGTTACATCTAACAACACCTTGGAGATACAGCAAAAATCCAAACCCAGGTGGAGAAGGCCTTAAAGGCATCAATTGTTTGACTAAAGTTGACTTTTAATATCGTTTCCTCCCTAATTTGAAGGTGTGAAAATTAAATTTTTTTCAAGTTTTTACTCAAAACTTAAAGAAATTTGAGCAATATTACGAAAATTTAGATAGACATTAATAATTATTATAAAATTATTCTGTGTGTATAAGTTTCTCTTGATTAGAATATTTAAATTTAGACAAAAACTTGTGAAAATATGTCTCCAAATGTGAAACCCTGAAGCTTTAACACCACTAAAGCTAAGATTTTTCCATTAACTAAAAACAAATACAGCTGGGATTTTCAATGATATTGATGAACTCGAGGGATTAATTAATCCATCATCAATTCCCTCCGCTGTATTTGGGAGAGCCAATAAATAGACGAGGGCGTTGCAGTTGCAGAACCAAAACCAAACACTATTTTCTTTTGTTCTTTTCGAATGGTAAATAAACAAACAGACAAAACTGTTTCATATGGCGGAAGGAGGCTCAGCTTAAGCCAGTAGAAACAGTGTTGCCAAGTGAAAAATATAACAAGAACCAGGACCCACGCTAATGGCAATGATTAGTAAACCGAGCTTACAACTGAGACCAGTTTTTGCTTCCAAAAGGGGTGACTTTTTGCTCTCTTATTAAAAATCGAAATTCTCCGGATTCCCTGCCTGTACCGACGTGCTCACCTTGATGCGTGTCGACTGTCCCTCTTCACTTTCGCCTCCTCTCTCTCTGCAAGTCTCTGCCTTTTTTGTTCCACATATCCTGTAGCCTACAGGGGAAATTTAAAGTTGTCGTTTTCCGTGGTTTAGTCAAAATCTTATACCAAACCACGTTGTTCACTTCCAAAAGAGTGGCCTATTTATGTACAGCTATGTTTGTTGGACGCCTTCACTACTTGGGTTTCACTTTGGCCCTCAAAGTTTGAATTTTTGAAGCTGGTTTGTGTTTGTAGTTTTGGACTGGAAGTGGGTTTTTGTGTTGTTGTCTGGAACTGAGTTTGGTATAACCAACGTAAGGTTAGTCTCTTCGTTTTCGTTTTCATTTCGTTTATTTCTGTTTGGTTTCCGGGGAAACTATGGGAAAGGGAAAGGGGATAAAGCCAAGAGAGCAGTATCAATCTCTCAGCTCAGTCTAATACATTAACTTTCGGTTTTGCATAAGAATTTTTTTTTACTTTACCTCAGTTTTCTCAGCAATTAAAAAATGGGTGTCAAAATTATTCAACTTTTGATGCTTTTAAGGATTGGTTGCGCTTTTTCTCTATAAATCTTAATACAATGCGACTACTGGTGGAGGTTCAGGCAGAAAGTGCTTCTGTCGATGATAAGGAATTTCAGTGTCTAGTTTATTAGTCAGGTATAATCCAGTCTGTGCAGAGGTGTGGCAATGGACTACGGGTTTTGTGCTTTTTGATGATCTTCTATAACCCCATATAGAGCGGAATATTTTTTTATTAAAACAGAGCCATCTGGTATTTTACTGTTGCGAGCTGGACTCTCTCTCTCTCTCCATCATACTCCGAACCACATTTTCTGGTGTTATCATTGATTTTTTTGTGGTTTTATAGTTCAAATTGTCCGGATTTTGATACATATCTGATTTTGAGCTCTTAGAAGAGTTAAAGCTTGGTTCTCAGAATTGGGAATGGTTCCTCCTCTGGTGCTTGCTTTGCCCTTTACTTGTAACTGTTAGTTTTTCTTTATTTGTCATGAAATCAGTCATCTTGGTTGTTTCAGGAACTCCGAGTTGCAAATTTCTCTATAATGGGGACGATGACTAAATCTTCTACACTGCCTATCCCTCATGAAGCTTCTAACTTTGATGAGGTTTCAATGCATCAGAGCTTGCTTTTTCTCTGATAGTCTCAAGGTACTCCAGCTCCTTTTGCACTTTATTGATTGTCAATCAGGCTTTCGAGTTAAGTCCATCTGGTCAAATATAGGATTTTAGGTGCAACCCTTTTGTTTGTTGGGGAAATTGAATTTGCAGCAGTTTGTAAAGCTTGCCATAAATTTAAACTTAATGAAATCAAGATTGTTGAACTTGTGTTTTATCATATTACGTGGTTATTTAGGATCTGAAAAATCTGAGGACACAGTTGTACTCGGCAGCTGAGTATTTTGAACTATCATACACCAATGATGATCAAAAACAATTGTGAGTTCATACGATTCTCTGCCGGAATTACTAGATGGCCTTTCATTTCTATTTCTTTTCTTTTTACCATCATGAAAGAAACTAACCTTCCTATATGTGCAGAGTGATAGAAACATTAAAAGAGTATGCTATTAAAGCTATTGTGAATACCGTGGACCATTTGGGTTCTGTTACATATAAGGTTAATGATCTTTTGGATGAGAAGGTTGATGAAGTTTCTGGAACAGAGCTCCGTGTGTCTTGCATTGAGCAGGTGAGCATGGATTGTTTTTTTTTTCCTTTTATAAGTAAGATATCTGTAAAAAGACCCCGTATTAACGTTTGTGGTAGGGATTCTCATCAACGACCATTATATTAATTTGCCTTGAGTTTATTCTAGAGTTGAGAGAAAATTGATTTTGCAGGGCTTTGGTAAAAGATAAGTAACATTTTATAAAAGGGTGTTCCTGTAAGTTGGCTCTGTCTTATATTGCCTACTTCAGCTAGTACTTGGTAAAAAGTAAATTCTGGAAAAGAGGTAGTTCCTATTTTAGGAAGGTTCATACTTTGTATTTGGCAAAGAGTCATTTCCCTTGGGAGATTTAGGTTCTTTACATTTCTAAAACAATGGAAAGGAATTATTGGTCAAGTGGCCCTTGCACTAGGGTAAAGGCCAAGCGATATATATCACATATAAAATACAGCCTGTCTTCATGGATTGGTTACTTCTATACGATATTATATTGTTATCCTATCATATATTTGGCAATCTGAAACTGAAAGTCCAGCAATCTGGAGATATGAAGACCGATTTATAATGACATTTGATCGAAGGCCAGCACAGACTGGCAAATAAAAATTAGAAAGGGTCATGCTCATACCCTGTTGAGATTGAACATGCATTATAAATTAGAAAGGGTTCTGCTCGTTGTGCTCTTTAAAGATATACCACATAAATGCCTTTCATTTTTTAATTTAAGGCCTTTTCCTGCGTACAATGCCAGCCCAACTCTACTGAATGCGGCCATCAGACCTGTTTGCTAATAATCTAACCGATGGCCTTGGTTAAATATGTCCGCCAAACCTTTTTTGCTTTTGCTCTGAGCCATTAAAATTTGAAGTTGACCCGGACTACATTGAGTTAAGCATATGACCCATTACCGTCTTATTTTGACAATGTGGCCCTGCTGTCGGTTCTCTTGCCAAAACATTGATAGCAACACACATATGTGGGATTTGAGAGGCAGATTATGGATGCTTGTTGCCCAAAAATGTGCCAAGTATAACCTAGTTAGTAGCAATGTTTGTATGCCATTGCTGGACATAACTGACTTCATGATTGCCCTATATTAGCATTATTATTACTGGACATAATGAAACTGACAATTACAACAAACCAAACACTGTTTGTGATACTAGGTAGACTTCTGAGTCTATTGAGAGCAAAAGTTTCACACATTATACTCATTTTCATTTAAACTTTGCTGTGATATGCTAGAGACTAAGGACATGCAAAGAGTATATTGATCATGAGGGCCTTTCTCAACAGTCATTGGTGATAAATACGCCTAAATACCACAAGCGGTACATCTTGCCAGGCAAATATATATCTCTCCACTTTTTATTTTATACCTGTCGAATTTTCCTTTTTAATTCTAGAATCCTGGATGAATGGTTTTTATCCTTACCACACCTTGAATTCATTTTAGTTGGGGAGACAATGCGTGGTGCCAACCGTACAAAATCAAAGTATCAGGGTTGCAGCCTGGATGATGAAGATGACTGGCATCAATTTAGGAATGGTAGTGTGCTTTATCTCCTGTTTGGTTTAAAACATATATCATTGTGCAGGACTTGTAACATAAACTAATTCTTCCCATCTGATTGATTTCGTGAAGCTGTTCGAGCTACAATTACAGAAACCCCAACATCTACAACCAGGTATGTACTATTGTTATATCTTCTTATGCGTTAAGTTGATAACCATGGTTTGATCATGATAAACTAAGTTATGTTTTCATGCAGTAGAGGGCGTTCCCCTTCCCCTTCTCCACGACCATCCCAACGATCTGCAATTTTTTCCTTTACTGCTACCATGCCCAAAAAAGAATTAGGTTTGTATGAATGAAGAATATTGAAATGCGATAAATATAAATCTTGTTGATGTTCTTTATTCAACTTTTTTCCCTAAATAAGATCTTTATTTATATGCATACATGTTCTATTGCTATTCTGCTGATGGTGTTTTCATAAATATCAGAGAAGAGAACAGTTTCACCATATCGGTTTCCACTTTTACGCTCTGGATCTCTTTCAAGAAGGCCAATGACCCCAAATTCAGTGCGGCCGACTACTCCAAACTCTAGTAACTCTAGTACGCCAACCACTCCGAATTCTCCGAATTCTAATGCAAGACGAAGGGTGAGTACATAAATTACCTGCATTAATAGTTAAATTGATTGTAATATGCCATTTTACTCACAGATGTACCTTTCCTTTCAGCTGAGACGACTTTAAAATATACAAGATAAATATATATATATATATATTGCCAATTTTATTCTAAGTTGAAAAGCTGAAATTTGTTATACTTGTGGCAGTACCCTTCAGAGCCTCGAAAATCAGCTTCGATGCGGTTACCTGCAGAAAGGGAGAATTGCAAAGACGTTGAACAATACCCTAGTAAAAGTAAACGTCTCCTGAAAGCATTGCTCAGTCGACGCAAGTCAAAGAAAGATGACATGCTATACACATACTTGGACGAATACTGAAAAATAGAATAAAATGCTCTAAGAAAGAAGCCATGGGAGCAGGGCTTCAGACCAGAGACTTTGGTTTCAGTTTTGCCCTTTTGTTTGATACTGGTTTGGTACTTTTTCTCCTTCTGAGTGGTAGATTTATACGGTAAAGTATTTTCTCTTGTTTCTTTCCCTCTTTCAATATATTGTATTTTCCTTTTGTAACTCTCAAGCAAATCCATTGGTCATGTGATGTACCATTCTGAGCTACCTTGTAGTAATGTATTTGATCATAATGTTATGTAGGACATTTTCTTTCTACTAAGTACATATAATGTTGGGCACAAACCATATTGTGTTTGAAGTTTGTATATGACAGATGAACCTTGCTGCATTAAAGCATCCATCAAGATTAGAGACATATTAGACAGGTTAAATTTGCAGTTATCGGTTCCTTCCATAATCACATTACCCCAGTTGCAACAATGCCAAAATCCATTTCATTTTCAGAAAAGAAAAGCCAATTCCCCCCCTCTTCATATCCATCTAAGATTTGTACCCCAAGAAGGGAACCAGCCTAATTTCCTGGAAGCTGGTTAACAAACCTAAAGAGTACCTTTTCCTTGAATGGAATCTACTGAGACCCTCAAGAAACCTGTCATTTACGATGCAACAGCTGAGATATCTATTCCCTTGGAATGACGACAATCCTTGATGCTAGAAAATGGTTGTAACTAACTATCTTGTATTGGCCTGTAAATCGAATCCTCCAATGTATTAGCGCCTGGACAGTGCTTGATGAGATAACAGTTTATATGCTTACAGTAAAAATAGTAGTAGTTTAGGCATATAATGTTTAGAGCTAGTTTGGATTCGGAAATGAGAAGAAATAATTTTAGACGAAAGATAAAAGTTTAAAAAAATTTGTTAGAATATTATTTTTTAATATTATTATTGTGTTTGGATTTGAAAATTTTGAATTGAGATTTAAAAAAATTGAATTGTTTATTATATTTTACGTAGAAATTTAGAAAAATTGTAATGATGAGATGAGATAAAACACTTTCTGAATCCAAACGAGGTTAATATTTTATTTATGTTTTTTTTAAATCTCTTTAAACCTTTTTTTTTTTAAAAAGAAATGTTTTCTCATTATTCTTTTTGCAAATGCAAGACGTTGTTCTTTTAAGCTTTTCTAAAGTTATCTTAACACATTTTCTCATTATCAAGACAAGCAAGGTCTAATTCTTTTGTCGTGTAACTTTCTCGAGCTGTTGTAAAGAAATTTTCAAGGCCTCATCATAATCTCTAGGCCCTTTCCTTTGGATTCTCACCTCTCTTTCCCTCTTTCTCTTTCTCCAAGCCTTTTATCTCATCTCTTTGTTTGTGGCTCTTAACTCTACCGCCCTTCGTTTCATGTCATCGTCATTTCACACATCCTAGCACCATCTTTTTCTTTATTTATTTTTGCCGTATGTGAGCCGATTTGGAGAAAGTGTCAAAACCCATCAATCTAAGTTCTAACACACACCCAACATGAAATGAGATATTTGACTTTTTTAATTAAAAGGGTGACGTTAAGTTGACGGCCCGTCACTCATATATGATTCGTACTCTTGATGTAAACAACGTTTGACTCACGATAATCAAGATGGCATTTTTTTTTATCACAACTTGCAAACCAACAAAAAATTAATGGGTTAGGTTTGACAAATCTGATCGATCCTTTTAATTAAATGCGTTGACTCATATATGATCCAAGTCAAACGTAATAATATGAATTGTCGATCCTATTTCAAATTTAGGAGTCTAAAATAAAAACTAGAAAAATAGTTGAACCGACCGAACTTGTCCGGTTTGTAACCGATTCAGTCTAGTACTAGTTTTGACGTTAAATTGATCTATAATAATTCTTAAATTTTCAAAATTAATATATTTCAATTTGGTTTCAAAACTTATCCAAAATCAGATCAGTTACACTACTCAACTACTCAAGCTATCGTATCGTTGCGGATTTTCTTACAAACTAACAATTTCTTCAATCACACTCCAAACTATAAAAAGTCTTAATGTACCTCTTTTCTCTTTAAAAAGTCCCAAAAACTAATTTCAACATAATGTTTCCGCTTTCAAATCCATTTTGAACCTTTTAGCTACTTTGATAGGTGCAATTGATGTGGCTCGCAAGCAATAAATCTTTTGAGCTATTAATCGAATTCCAAATGCAATCTCCTTTATGTGATATCACATCCATTTCCCACTATCCTTAAAAATTTTAAATAAGACAATATATTAACCTTATTAAATTAAAAAGGAAAAGACCATGAAAAACACCGTGGTTTTTTTTTTTTTTTTTTTTTTTTTTTTTTGGTTGAATTTTTTATGAAGGGCATTTGTGTCAATCTCTTTTTTTTTTTTTTACAAAGGAGTACAATACGATTTCTTGATAGTATAGTGAGTGACCGTCAAAATTAATAGTTTGAGGTGGTTGCAAAATCAAGTGATACTTTGAAGGGGTTAAGCAAATTTTCCTTTAAAGTAATCATCTTGTTTATAATAATTTTCATCGTAAATAATTTATTAAAAATATTTTTTTTTTATAGTAATAGTATATATTACATGACTACATGATCCTTTCAATGATTTTCTCTTTAATTATTATACAAGTCAAAGCATTGGTCATCTGTAGTACGGATGCTTAACTCCAGCAAACAATAAAAAATAAAAATGAAGATGGGTTATGGATTTTAATGACTTGTTTGCATGATTTTTTTTTTTTTTTTTTCCCCATTTCCTCTTTTACTGCAAGTAGTTCAAGTCATTGGTTAGATGCATGGCTAGCCTAGCCTACTCCCTCGGGCTAGGTGGTTTTGGTGCTACCTTGTTCAAGGGAGACAAGAAACCTAGTAAATAGGAAAAATGGGGATTCTACCGGATAATATCAAATCAAGAATTCTATTTAATTTTCATAATTATTATGATATTTATCTTATTTTCTCGCAATATAAAATTTATATCTTATATTCAATAACAATTGAAAATAATAAAAATACATTTTTCTGATTCAATGGTTAATAGCTAGTCAAATAACTCGGAGAGTTCGAGTCATTGATAGAAATTTAGATATAAAAAAAATGTAAACAAAGAAGAGAGAAGAAGGAGAATATTAGAGATATTAAAGGTTACATTTTTTTTTTTTCTCATTCTTTGATTTGATATTATCTTCAAAGCACTTGCGTTGATCATGTTGATTTACATGTATAGTTTGGCGACATAAATTAATATATTGCAGGAAATAAATGAGACACCAAAATTTGATATGGTTTGACATTGTGACCCACATGTGATGAGATTTAGAAGTAATATTCAGTGTAAATATGTAAAATACAAAGCTCTCAAGCTTCAATTTACTCATTATAAGAAAAATAAGTTTTTGTGACTATTTAATTGCGATAAAAAGATTATTTGTGATTAAAATAGATTTATTTTGACTGTAAATAATTATTTTGTTAAAATTAACTGGTCACAAATAAATAATTTTTTTATAATGACTCCTTATTACGAAGAGAATGGGAAGAAGATAAACTGGGGAGAAATAAAGAAAGAAACAAAGTGCCGAATTCCCCATTATTTTCAAGTGTTGTTTTATCTCACTTTCTTGGTTTTTGCGCATTTCTTGTTCCGTCAAAACTTTATTAAAGTCTGTATCGTTGTATCTTTAACAATTCAATACGTTAACAAATATTTTAGGCCAATGTCATGCCCAACAAAATCAATGATGATGTACTTCTGG
>PKSI02000393.1:0-10782 GCA_002916485.2 Juglans nigra | reverse complement strand
AAGCAACGATAACAACTAGAGGAGAAAGGAGGAGAAGAGAAAAGAAGAGAAAGAAAAAAATACAAGAAAAGAACTTTAGGGTCTTAACAGTGAAAACAATGATAAACACAATGAAGGAATGAAAAAAAATCAAACACGGGGAAAATAAATTTGAACAGAAAGGATGAAATAACGGGAAGACCAAAAGAAGATCGAAGACCAAAAGCAGAGAGAAAAAAAAGTTATTTCGGAGAGAAGGCAATAGACGAGGCAGGACGAAAAGAGATTAAACGATAAAAGAGAAAAAGACTGAACGAGAGGAAAAAAAAAAAGCGTAAAGCTGCCGACCCCTCTGACTACCTGCACCAAAAGACTAAAAGCCATCACTTACACAACACAAAAGAAACTAATGCAAGAATAAAAAAGACACAACACACACACACGGAAAAATTTACATATGGACAAAATCCTACCGTTATCGGCCGCGATAGTCGCTTATTAATTATAGTAATATAATATCACAGCAGAATAAGTAAAAGTTTAGTCAGAGATTAAGGGTATGTTTGGCAATACACTTGTTCTCAAGTAGTCTCACAATATTCTTCAACAAAGTCAGATATTTCCTTCTTAAACTACTTCAAACGCAAACCATTTTTTAATTTCAAATTTCACGTTTTTATGTCTAATCATCACCTAATCATTACAACTTTTCTAAATTCCTAAAAACAAAACAACACAAAAAAATACTTACATTTTCACTTTTTCAAAATAAAAAAATACTAAAAAATACTACTACTTTCCAATTTTAAAATGAAAAAATAATCCTAAAAAATTATATTCGCAAACAATTTTTTAACTTTATAAATTTTTTATTCAACGTTTTTTCTTCTATTTTCTAAGGTCTACGTTTGTATCCAAGTTCTTCTCAACAGTTCTCACCCCTTTTCAGTATTCTCGTACTTATGAAAATACTTCACCTGCCAACCACAATGAACCATTTTCGTACCAAAGGCTCTTCAAAAATCACAATAATATTTCTAACTATTAAATATCAATAAAAAATAAACATCACTATATATATTTATCACTATTATATATTAAATAAAAAATAAAATCAATATCTATTATCACTATTATTATAAATAAATAATAAAATCACGATAATATTTGTCACTATTAATATAAATAAAAAATAAAATCATTATAATTAGTATCACATTATATATAAATAAAAAAATAAAATCGCTAAATATTAAATATATAAATAAAATCATTACTCATTTCATATTTATCACTATAACATTAATAATAAAAAATAAAATCCTCTATGCAATTTGTACTATATATATAAATAAAAAATAAAAGCACTACAAATATTATCACTATTACATATAAATACAACATAACATCACTATAATAGTTTATCACTATTATATATACATCAAAATAAAATCATTATATATTTATCACTATTATATATAAATAAACATAAAATCGATATAATATATAAATAAAAAAATAAATTACTATAATATGTATCACTATTATATATAAAAAAACAAATCATTATAATATTTATTCACTATTAAATATCAAATAAAAAATAAACTCACTATAATATTTATACTATTTATATATAATAAAAATAAAATCACTCTAATATTTATCACTATTAAATCTAACTAAAAACAAAATCACTATTAATATTTATCACTCTTATATATTAAAGAAAAAATAAAATCATTATACATATTTAATCGACTATTATATATACATATAAAAATAAATGCGCTATAATATATACATAAAAAATAAAATTACTATAATATTTATCACTATTATATATATAAAAAACTAAAAATCACTATTAATATTTATCACTATTATATATAAATAAAAATAAAATCACTATAACTTATTTATGCACTATTAAGTATAAATAAAAAATAAAATCACTATAATATGTAAATAAAATCAATAAAATCATTATCTTGTATCCTTAGTATATATAAAATAAATAAAAAATCTTAACAATATTTATTAATATTAATGAATTCACTACTAAGCTATTATTACTAACAATAAAATCACAATAAATATTTATAGGACCTACACAATTCTTCAACTACCTATCGCAAAAGTCCCCAACTTCACATACTTCACACAGCCAAACAACTCAAAGTACTACTCAGTGGGGACCCCACAAACTCACTTCCAATCTCTACTCCCTACCGATTCAAAAACAAACTCTCACACATTCGTAAGTATTCTCACGATACCCCAACTTACTCTAACAAAAACCCATAAAACATTCTTAACTCAAACCCTTTTCACTACTATTCCACAGATATTACAAGATATTCTAAGGATGAAACTTGGCCTTAAAAGTCTCTTAAAAGATAAACTTATGAATACAATGTCTCAACCGTAAATACGGTTCATCCATTCAAATACGAATATCCATATGTCATTATCACTTTCCAAATAATATAAAACCTATCATTCTGTTCATTTCATACGTTCCAAGTACAACAGGACCTAAAACAGATTGTTGCGTGACTAAAATATTATATCTCCAAAAATATATAAATCAACCTACTCTAATGAAGACAAGCCTCCGTCACTATCACTTCAGATGGAGTTTATAGTGACGGAGGAGGGCCCTTTCTTCCTCATGAACCTCTCCGGGGCTAACTTTCTGCCTCAAAGTCTGTGGTTCCAATAAACAAACCTAAGTATGGATGTTAACAACTATGACCAAACCTACTAATAAGATCCAAAGCACTTGAAAACACAGTTTTCATGTAAAAGATCCTCGAACACATATATTATTTTGATGCAGGGTGAGGAATTGCCATTAGCAAAAACACATACATTCAATGGTTATGGTGTAACAACCATTCTGAATAAAACTATATGTAGCATACGCATGGGAAGAATCATCCTCTCAGGAATTAACCTCTACCGCACATCCTCCCATTAGATATTTAATCACCAGAGATAGTAAACACCCTCTTCTCAAGTGCATAAAACTCATCATATAAATCGTCCGTAGAGAATCACTTCCCTGTTCAACTCAGGGACTCACTCTCACTCTCCGGCCAACATGCCAGCTGCCTCACCTGTTTTAAATCATCCAACATACTCTGAGATATACTTGATCGATCATCCAAGGCACTTTTTACACCCTCAATCGACTCGAAATACACTACACAGTAATATGCCCGGGGAATCTCTCAACCCGTCTATTAAGTAAGGTTAATACATGTGACGCCCCCAACGCCCACGTACAAACAACAAGGGAATCGTGACGTCGGATGGTGAACAACACGGTCCAGTAATCAATCGAAATGTCCTCAAGTGTGTGTGTACAACATGCAAAGGTGCACAATAACAGTCGCACAGCGGATATATTAATAAGTCAACGAAGTACCAGAAATTTAAATACCGGTATCCAAAATAATTTATCTTTACAAGTTATACATCATCCGAATAGAATAGAAAAAAAGAACAAAGTAATACTAAATTGATAAAAACATAACTCGCTAAACTGAGCAATCTCAAATCACTCCACCAACACCAGCCAATCTACGGCTCGCCATCATCATCTGCATCAAATCTGGGCTGATAACATATAATGTTAGCACATGTACGTATACAACCAAACAAAACTCTCGGGATAAAAATACTTAATGCCACTAAACCTCGGACAAAATACCTGGTTTAGGTCCAAAAAAAAAAAAAAAAAAAAAAAAAAAAAAAAGATAAAATCCATTTTTTCCAGAAAAATTAATTATTTCCAACACACGCCAAAAATCCCTTTTGCCCCAAAATATAGTTTGTCATTTTCCCCCGAAAATGATTCCACATAACCAACCCATTTTATTCGGGACACTGTAGGGGGCGGGTAAAATCACCACCGTCCCTGCTTACACCATCCCTACCGGCTTGCACCGTTATGTGAGAATCACAGGCGGTACACAACTACCATCCCTGCTTACCCACCGTATCCCTATCGCGTGCACCGTTGGCGGGAATCGCAGGCGGAACTCACAACCAACCCTGCTTACCACCATCTCTACACGTTCCTTTACCCAACCAATGAATACTTAACAGAGCACTGTAGGCGGGAATCACAGGCGGACTCTACCCTCGTCCTGCCTTACCACCACCCTACCGCGTGCACCGTCGGCGGGGAATCACAGGCGTGACACAACCCACCATCCCTTGCTTACCACCATCCCCTATCCCGTGCACCGTTTTTGTCGAGAATCCAGGCAGGCGGGACTTCTATCCACCATCCCTGCTTACCACCATCTCTAGACAGTTCCTTTAGGGCACACATGAAAAATACTTAACATAGCACTGTCGGCGGGAATTCACAGGCGGGACTCTACCACCGGCCCTGCTTACCACTCATCCCTACCGTGTGGCCCCGTAGGCGGGAATCGCAGCGGACACAACCACCATCCTTGCTTTACACCATCCCTACCGCGTGCACCGTATGGGTCCACCAATCGCAGGCGGGAACTCTAAACCCCATCCTTGCTTACCACCATCCCTACATTCTCTTTTCCTTTTACTCACATGATTACCAAGTCCAATAACCCCATGAACAGGTAATGCAATCATGTCTAAAAACCCATTTGGGGGACTTTACAAACATTGATCATGCGTGCAATATGCGAATGTACATGAACAAGCCATAACCAAATAACAACCAACAAGGCCACAATGCAAACATACACACCAACAACCTCCGTCCCCCACCCACTCCGATTTCCGGGGGGGGTACCCCCCCGAAAAAAAAAACTTCCACCTCCGGGAAACTCAGGTCCGGGGCAAAAAACAACAAAACCCCAATTCAACAGAATGTTAGTGCAAAAATATATTTAAAAAATCACGAAAAAAAAAAGGTTTTTTTTCTTGTTAAGGAAAAAACTTACAAACGCTATAATATGATTTCTGGGAGGATCACGGAGTTGCCAAAGGTAGCGCTCAGCACAACACAGTGTAAAATACACGTGGCCGTGGGTCTCAATACCCACTTTTTCAACGTACAAAACTAAACCCAAAATTGTAGTGTAGGGCCTAGAGAGGTCGGTGAAGCCATGGTGGTTGTGGTTTGCGCGTGGGTTGGTGGCGCAGGGGGTTTTAGGCCAAATATGCCAAATCGGAAATGGGCTTGGTGGGGCTTTCACCGGTGACGGATCAAGCGGGGTGGATCCATTGGGTTGGCTAAGGTCGGGATAAGTAGTGAAGACATGGTGGCCGGGGTACGCGACGGCGGCGCAACGGGCACAAGAAATGCCGCGCTTGTGGGTTTGTGCGGGGGGGGGTTTACGGCGGCGAGTAGGGGCTTGGGATTGGGGGTTTAGTCGCCGAGGGAGGGGAGCTGTCGCAGCTAACCCAGCTCGGGCATGGCGTGTCGGCACGGTCGCGGTTTTGGTGAAGGTGCGGACATGGGTAGAGCGAGGGATAGAGAGAGAGCTGGGTCGTCAACAGTTCTCTTTCCCCCCCCCTCTTCCCCTTCCCCCCCCTCAGGCGTTTATGAAGTAATGATAAATGATTTGGCGGATTTTTCGCGACGCGCGCAACTTGCCAAATACTTCCTCGGCTTCGTGGTCGTGCGGTCTACTGTCGTCGATATGATCTTGATTTGGGTGTTGAAGGTCCCGGAGGGAGGGGAGCTGGTCGGTCTGGCGGTGTCGCGCACTACGAGGGGGCGGCGTGACGGCGGCGGGCCTATGTGAATGAGACCGTCCCCGGGGGAGGAGATTGCGAAGAGAGGTAGCTGGGTCGCGCACGCGGGAGAGGGAGGAAAAGCGGGTACAAATCAAAAAAATAAATAAAAAGACAAAAGAAAAAAAAAAAGAGGAAAGAGAATGGAGTTTAAAGAAATGATGGTCCCAATCCTCAACATCTTGAGTCACGAATGATCCATCCAACGGACCTATGGTTTTAAAACAGCAAGCAATTAAAATATTTAAACGTATGATACAATGAAAAAAATATAAATTCCCAAGCAATTTAATTTTAAAGAATAACAATTTTGTATAACAACAAATAAATATTAAGAAAAATAACAATTTAATTCCACAAGTTAAAGATCATAAAATACCACATTTAAACTATACGGATAATTATTATAAAAATAAGAGGGGGGAAAATGTAAATGTGAATAACTAAATAAAAATACTTCATAAAAATGCACTAATTGACGGGGTTGTTACAATACAAAAGCGTTCCACTCTGATCAGCACGAAAACCCTTGCTTTCCATATATGAAAAAATTGTGACAACCTGTCATAGGAATGTCACGAGGGACGTTATATACCCATCCATGATGATTGGACCCCCGGTAAGACTCATGCACCGAAGATCACAACATCATCAATTCCAAACCATTGAACTCAATTATCTCAAAAATCACAATGAAAAGAGAATGCCATGGCACGTAATTCTATTATGGAGAGGTTATTTGTAGTATTTGTCACTTCTCTAGTTCCACAGTATCCGTACAGGTACGTCTGTTAGCAATGATGGGTGTATACTTGAATCCATTCAAAAATTTATTGTCTCTAATAAATTGCGAAATTTTAATTGGCATTCAAAAAGTGGAAAGGCGAACCCCATGAGATTCAGGATGTAGTGAGAAATTTTTGATAGTTATGATGCCAGATCAGGATGAAAGAAGTAACATGATTCTTGATAAACTATTTCTAAATTCTTTTAAAATTGTCATGAACACGTTATTTTTAACATGTTTTGATTTTATGGCTCGGGGAGTGTGTTTTATAAGTTATTATAGCTTGAAGTTTGAATATTTTGTTTTGGAGGTGGAAGTTGAACTGTTAATATAGACAAGGCCTGCCTTGGATGGACCATTAGTGGATTATTTGTCATAGTTTTAGATTTTGGTTATGCAGGTTTCTAGTTTAGTAAAATGGGATCTAAATGTTTTGAAAATGGGTTATGGAATAACATTCAGGGGCGGGTGGTTAGAAGGCCCTGCAGGTTCACACATCTCGACGTGCACACTCGAAGAATGTGGGGCTCATTCAGAGCAATTCAATTGTTGCTCTAAATTGTGGGGCCCAAAAGCCTCTGTCGGACAACGGTGGTGGGCGGATATGTAAACGTGACGGCAGATTGTAACCTTCTTGTCGGAGTAGATAGATTTAGTAATCCTTTGTATAATATAGTCGGCTCAGGCGGTCACACCTTATGGTGCCATTCGAGGGATGATTAGTACATAATTTTATATCTAACCATTTTATATAATTTAAAAAATTATTGTTTTATTATTTGAGTATTTATTTATATTTTTATTAAATTAAGTGAGTTGTTCGACTTCTAATTATAATATCAATATACTTGTTATAGACCAAAAATTAAAAAAAAAATTAAAAATAAGGGTAGTGTGTTGGTGTGGGAGGGGATGATTTAAATAGGATATGTCTGGACTAATATTATCTTAACTAAATTAATGTGACTAAATGTACTGATCTGGAGATATAGGACTCAAAAAATAGAAATAGATGCCAATATACCATTGATGACGAGGATAGATCCCTGTCGTCAAGGAAAGATGGATGTTGTGTATGGGTGGGTGTGTTATAGTAATCAGTATCCTGTATCTATATATATATATATATGTATTGTAATATATGTTGTTATATGTATGTATATATATATATGATATGTACTTATGTCTGTGATGGATGAATATGATTTATGCATGTAATAAAGTTTATGGCCCAGGACGAGATGTCATTTGTTTTTGAAAAATTATATTCATCATCCTACACCGCATACACCTGTTTTATTTTTTTTTCTTAAAATATGTGTGGTGCAAGACATGATGAGTAATAAAAAATCTTTTGTTTTTAAGAAAACGCACTCTATGTTAGTATTTGAATTTGATATTTTCAATAAGAAAATGATGATATTCCTCTGAGTCGGTGTATATATAGAGCACTATGTAAGTAACGTACCTTACATGATATCAATTTTATTTAAAAAAAATAAAATTTAAAAAATTTAATGTGTTCATGACAAATCAAATCTTACCCCTTTAAGTAACGTGACTAATATTGCTCTACATAATTTACGACTTGATATATAAATAACTCTTTGGAAACGACACATAAAATTTTCAAAACATGTGTGAAATATAGTGATAACTCCCAATTAACAGGAAAAAAAAGAATGAAATGTTTTAGCCTACAAACAAATCATAAAATAAGTAAACTCATAAGTGACATGGTTGATGTAGTACTTTAAATTGTAAAGCTATTTTTTATAAAATTAGATTTGACGTATGATATGAAATAATGTCATTATACACTTTACCTTTGTGCCATTTGTTTATTGCCTAAAAAAACTTGTGCTTTTGAAGACCACAGTATATGGCACATGACCATTTCTTAGCCACACACAAGAACTCCAAATAAAACGTTGTCTTGTACCAGAAAAATAAGAGTAAAAAAAGAAAAATGGTCTGATGATTAGAAAAAAAAAACATAGCAGTGTTTTCTAATCATTAAAAAAATAAGAATCTGTAAAAATACAAAACCAGACATGCGATCGAAAAAAAGAATGAGCATAGAAGTATAGTAGTACTCTGAGAAAATGATAACCCCACATCCTAGTACAACTTTCATATTAGATCCGTACCATATTCTATATAATTTATCCAACAATCCAGCAAAAAGATTGACTGACAACCAGATCAGCCAGGAGTGGTTAAGACACTTAAAATGGAGTATTGAATAGAGGGATCTACTAAAGGCCAATGACCGTACCTTTTCTTAAAGTTCCTCCTGTTCACCCAAAATCTTGTGCCACTTATTGATCAGAACATAAACTCGTGGCAGGTTTTCTAATTTCTTGAGAACCAACTAATGTGCAGGACTGAGAATCGTGATCAAACGTTAATGCGCATGCCCTCGCTCTCAACTTCTCGAATGATATTGGTATCCAAGAATGGCAAAAAGGATGAGCATGGACCCCAAGTTGTTTTCAGCAAAGAGCTGACTCATATTACAAGATCACTCTCTGTTAGTTCTTCTTGATTTTGACAAAACGCTCCTGCATGGCAGTGCACGTAACTCCTGATCTCTGAGGTGTAGATCATCTTTGTCATGGTGACGCACGCCCGTATCACCAGTCACAGGCATTGGGAGGGCAACTGAAACACTCAAAATTGTAAGAGATCAGAATTGTTAGGCGATTTCCCTTTGGAATAATGAGTAGAGTTTTTCAAGGTTTCGCTCTTCTGGGGATATCAATATAGGGTTTATCAAACAGCTTCAACGTCGTTCTGAAAATGCCTTCAGGTGTGCTTTCACGGTTTCGGGATCTTCTCGGAATCAATCCATAAGTCATCGTACAGCTATCAGCAAATGATGAAACTCCTCGGATCTTTCCTCGTGTTTTTAACGATTTTTGGTTATTTCTTGGAAATTAATTCATGATTCATGAACAAACCGCGTGATTTTCGGTTGAAACTCCTTCAATTGGGCTTCTTAGTAAAATAAAACTCATGTGTTGAAGATGTGTGTGTCAGCTTTTTAAGTTTATATTTCCTTAATGATATTTTGTGGAAATAGATTAAATGAAAAAATTATATATTTGATTAATGGCAAATTTGTAATATTAAGTAATGGCAAAAGTTGTAATTATGAAGTTATTATATAAAGTCAATGCTACAGGGAATCAAAAGAATGTAGAAGCAAAAAGTAACTTTCCCTTTCCTTTGAAGCCGCACACGATTCTAGAGAGGAAATGAAAAGGATTTTTTTCACCCTAGTTTTATCACAGATCAAATTGGAGGTGAGGAGATGATCAAGTATATTTTATGTTATGGTTCGTTTAAAAGATAAATACGAGGAAAGCCAATCCATATTTTGTGTGGTAATCAATGGTTGTAAGTAATTGGAAATTCAAGTTTTTTGATGCCATTCTTCAATAATAAAGACCTCCTAGACTGTTTCTGCCATGGGATTTGTAAACCAGTAGAGTCGAACCACGTAATTTTTTTCTGTTGATTTGGCATTTCTTTATTATTATTTTTGCTTTTTATTTTGATATTGCTGAGTATATATATAATTTCGGATTTTCTAATTAATTTAAATAGAAAGTAAACCGATCACGTTAATCATATATTTTCTTGGGATTTGGTTGTCTGATATTCAATATCAAATTGGCACTATTACAACTAGTTACGTTAATTTGATTTGTTTTGAGTATTTGTTTGTGTGAGAGGTAAAATTATAACAAGTGGTATCCAAGCGCTTATGTTTCGATGGGGACTGCGAGGTTCGATAGCGAAAAAATTTGATGGAAAAAAAATAACTTGGGCGGGGAGGATGAAGATGAAGCCTTCTCACTCAACCAGGGTCTTCCAAGAAGTCTCTTGGAAAAAAGAAAATGAAAGCTGTTGAAGAGAAGGTAAGAAAGAAATCTGGAAAGATCACAACCAATCATTTTTTTCCTTTGGGACAAGGTTCTGAAGGATGTAGCTAAAAAGACACCACTGCGGGATCTGGCTGAAATTAGAGACCTATACATGACAAATCTCTGGTAACCGACGGTACAAGAAAAACAAAGATCTACACATCAAGATATCCGCAGGTATAGCGATTCGACAATCTCAATGCTTTCAATAAAATTATTTAGATTTGACTAATATGATATTAAAATTGACGATAAAGTAAGCAATTTGTATTGTTGAGTTCTCTGGATAATTCTTTTCTAGTTTGAAAAGAGACCATTGATGTATGGAGGGAAACACTGAGC
>PKSI02000392.1:0-31686 GCA_002916485.2 Juglans nigra | reverse complement strand
TAGGTCACCAGACAGCATAAAATAAAGGAAATGCATGCTCAGACACTCCTACAACGGATACAATTCCACACAAGGAAACTCTACACCCAACGGCTACATGCACTAGAATGGAAATCACATCCACCAAATCCTCTTAATTTACTTTTTCAAACTTTGTAATGTTACACAAAATACTTCTATGTACATGTATATATAACAAAAGGGCTCTCAATAGACTCTCACGGTGTGCAAGAATTTTTCACAAACACCTACTGTTCAATTGTCTTTATGGTAATCAAAGCCTTGTGCAAGCAAGAGAGCCTTACTCCCGTGGCATCAATCTCATTTTCAGTCAACAATTTCGTGACCTTACAGTTGAACCAGGGGAATTATCCTGTTGATGTCGTGTTTCACAAGTCTGAGCAATTCCACTACGTTAATGCTCGTACGATCATCTGTACAGTGACAAAAGGGAGACCTCAGGGTACGTTGATTCCGATACTTAGGTCAGTATGGTACTAAGGTTGAAGATGAAGTATATTGACTATGATTGTGTTCGATTACTCACTTGTGTGCTGCAGGTAGTGTTATTTATACTTGCTAACCTGGTCTCCACGATAGTGGAGCATTGCATAGTAGGAGATCACATATTCATGTTGTCCACTTGCCGAGCTATCCTTTTGCGGTCAACTCACTGAGCTATGAAGTGCTTAGTACCGATGAGTGCTGTTTGAGCCTTGGGCTGCATTGAATGCAGCGTTTATTCTGTTTTAGGCCCTTTTCATCTCATTAATGCTGGGTGTGAACTGTCGCAAGTTTTCTTGTCTGGCATTGAATGCTACATTCCTACCTTTAGCCCAATCCAAGGGATTTTTCCCCTTCACATACCCCTTAAGGTGGGAGCAGGTCATGGCCTTGGCTAAGAGCCAAGACCTCATGGGACACCTCACAGACGCTGCCTCCCCTCCACCATATGATCTCATCCTCGATGAAGCTACAACAACCAGTCACAAAGAATTGAATTCTACATACCTGAGATGGAGGAAATCTGACCAACTACTCCGTGAATGGATTATCGGTACCCTATCCAATGAGTCGCTTGGCTTGGTGGTCGGGCTTGAGACTTCATATGAAGTCTGGCACGCCCTTCAAGAAGCCTATGCCCAAGAATCCCAAGAAAGGGAGTTCCAACTTACTCAACAATTGACATACATGAGGAAGGAAGCCACAACATCGCTGCAAGATCACCTCCAAAGCTTCAAGACAGTGTGCGACCACCTAGCTGCAATCAAACGTCCTGTGAGTGACAAGATGAAGGTTTTTTCCCTCCTCAATAGCTTGGGTCCGAAATACGAACCCTTCACCACCTCCATGCTCAAGCCACCCATACCCTCCTACGCCGAGCTTGTGCCGCTGCTGCAAGGATACGAGATGCGGGCTTAACTTCGTGAATCCTTCAACACAGGTGTACACTTTCTATGGGAACAAAATCTTTCTAACCGTTGGTGGTGGTTTGTTCACCAACGCCCAACTAAATCTTCACCTTCAATAGCAAGGTATTCTCCATCAATGCTCATGCCTTCATACCTCTGAACAGAATGGCTCAGTGGAACAACGACATCGAACAATTTGTGAATTAGGTATGACCTTACTTTTTCAAAGTGGTGTTCCAAAACGTTTTTGGGTCAAAGTTTTTTCAATTGTTGTTTTCTAAATAAATCGTCTTCCTTCCACTACATTAGATCTAAACTCACCATTTTCCCTTCTTCATGGTCATTATCCTGACCACACATCTCTTCGTGTCTTTAGGGTCTAAATCCTACCCATTTACTTGGGACAATAAGCACAACAAATTTGATCTAAAAACTCTCCCATGTATTTTTATGGGCTATAGTGACAAACACCAAGAGTATAAATGCTACCACCTCTCATCGAACCTTCATCTCAAAACATGTTTTTTATGCCACCTTCCCTTACAAACATTCTGGGAATCTCCACCTCCCTCCTGCTCCTAACCAAAGTTTATCAACAATTATGGATTGGCATTCACCAAGCTGACTCCACGTCACCTGTGATTGGCGCCACCCTTATACCATCTTTGACTCCCGTGGAGCTATCTCCTCCGGCTTCACCTCGAGTCGAGTCTCTTGGTGCCCAACATGATGACCTTCCCCCTTTCCTGACCCTTCCGCCCATTAATCCACTCATTTTGGATCCTCCTTGCACAACATGGTAACCCAACCTCAAGTACACCCACTATCACACTTTTGTTGGCCTTCCCAAGGAACCAAAGACAATATACTCCACCCTTAACCATGCTGGCTTGACCAAAGCACTACAAGATGAGATCCAAGCTCTCCAAAACAACAAAACTTGGACACTCGTGCCTCGTTCCCTTTACATGGATGTTATTGGTTGCAAGTGGGTCTTCAAGACCAAAATCAATGCCGACGATACTCCCAATCGGTTGAAAGCTTACCTTGTTGCCAAGGGCTTCCATCAAATTGATGGTGTCAATTATACAAAGATGTTATCTCCTATAATCATGTAATACCCGAGTCCTACTGCGTAGGCTCTTACGTCATTTTTATTAATTCTTTTAAGTGAAATATTCTTTTATAAATTTTAAAATAAAGATTTTAATTATTTTATTTTAAGATAAGTATGCTTTATTTTAAAATAAGATTTATTAAAATAAATGAAGTGCCTAATTTTAAGACTTTACAATATTTTCCTTAAGCTCTCTAATTTTACTTATTTAAGAAATGACCCAATTATTCTCTACCATTAGATTGGTATGTGGAAAATATCTTTGAGGTGGATAGATCTCCATCATTCATTTGCTTCCTTGTGATGGAAGAAGGGAACAAAGACCAAAAAGTCTCTACCCCTCCTCCAAGTCGGCTAAGGCAACCAAAAAAAGGGAAAAAATAATTTAATCCCTTAAGGCTGCATTTGGATGTTGAGCTGAACTCAGCTGAATTGAGTTATTTATGAATAGTAGTGAGTTGAGTAGTGGAGGGAGTTATGTGGGACCTAACTAAACTGAGTTTAAAGTGTGTTTGGATATTAAGATGAGTTTAGTACTTTTTATGAAAAATTAAAAGATTACATATGAGGCCTGCACCATAGAAACGTTAGAGTTGGAAAACTCATTGAACCAAAAGACCTTAGAGAATCACAAGCTTCAAAATGATGTTTCCCCTTTTCAGAAATGAAGGATCTCGTTGTTCTTCTTCTACTTCTTCCTTCTCCTTCTTCTTCTTCTTCTAACTGAATTTGATGGGGTGACTTCTGAGAAGGAGAATCTAAAGGAGTAGAAATGGGTTTTCTGGATTGTGAAATGAAGGATCCCTTTCTTTTTTCCTTTTTTTTTTCAATAATTAAAATAAAGACTTGGCTGCCACGTGGCAAGCCACGTCAAGCGGGATCTACAAGCGGGACTTGCGAGCGGGGTTTGTAGGACTACCAAACACTAAAGGTGGAAAAAGTTGGCACATTCTTTTAATACGCTAGAATAGCCGTGAGATTTTAATACATATGAATGGTCGATATTCATGTAATAATAGAAATTTGTGGAAAAAATGTCAAGGAACACTGCTAAGGTTGGTCGATGTTAGTCCAACGAAAATTTTCATCAGCTATACTTCCCAATACCTGTCAGTCTACACTCAAGAAAGAAAGAAAATTTCATCTTCCTCTCCAAGCAAACTAAAGTCGACACCACCTCCCTCTCTTCTTCTCCTCTCTTCTCATCTTCAAGAAAACAAGCTCCTCTCATCTTATTCAAACTTTGTGACTCCATAGCAAGGGAAGAAGAAAAATATTTTTCTCTCATCCTCTTCAAGCCCTACGAGAACACTCCCTCCATACCCATTTTCGGTTTTGACTCAAAGTCTGGAACCAAAGCTTGATTTCATCTTCCAAATGGTGAAATCTTGAAGGTAATAGACTTTTGGTTTATTTCCTAGTATGATTTACACGTGGGTTTTGAGTTTCACCATTTTTCTTACCTATGATGTTTCGGTTTTGGGGTTGAACACAATGCCATCATTTCATTCATCATCTACAAGGCTATACCACTGTTTGGTCCTCCACTTGTGTTTTGAAAGGGACTAAGAGCTTAAGGTAAAAACCCTAACTTGACCCATTTAATTTTAATGTGATCTTGGAAGCCAACTAAGTTGATTTAGCTTGTATTTTGGTGTAGTTAAATACCTATGTTGCAAATAATATGTATGCCCTGTTTTTGGCACAAACCAAATGGTATTATGGTTGTTTTGCTATGTATTTTCCTATATTTTGAAAATGCTATGTTGCTATTAAATTTGGTTTAATCATAGGTGATGATTAAAGTAATTTTGGTTTATATATGTTGGTACCATGTGTCTTGTATTGAGGTTGCTTGGTAATCTATTTTTAGGATGCTAGAGGTTCGGTTTAGAGGTTTTGTTTGGGTCTTGTAATTTTATTGTAACACCCGGGTCTAGCACCAAGTTGTTCCCTAAAAATTATGAGTTTTTACAGATGAAAAGTCCACTTGAGATTAGCGAGCATTTTTTTTGGAATGGACTACGAGCCCAAATTTTATTTTACAGATGTCGAATATATTTTTATTGGGCTTGCTAATTAGGTTAGAATCATTAAATATTCTTTTTGGATTAGGTGAAATCTTTTTTTTTGGGCCAAGCAAAAAAGAAAAAATTGGTGAGACAAGTTAGAGTATATTAGAGGTTGAATCGGGAGCCCAAAACTAGAAGAAAAAGCCCAATCAACGCTCAAAACCAAGCCCATGAAGCCAGGAACCACTTGACGTTCCATGTTTGATGCCATGCACGTCTCACATGCAAGGTTACCCTCCTTTTTATTCGCATCTATGGTTTTTCCAATCAACACTATAAATGAATGTTTTTCTCTCAAAAGAAGTTGCCACAGCAACCCATGCATAGCTGCACTCCACACTGCCGTCAACAACTACACCGACCTCCACCCCGCACCGTGCACTTCTGCAGTGTACTAGCCACGGCCAGCACAGGTCGAACTCACCCACGAGTACTCAGATCATGGCAAGAGACCCACCCACCGAGAGCCACTCCACGAAAGCCCAATCCCGCGTATGTCCACCGCACGGAGCCACCCTACCCAAACCTCACAACCACCACCGAAGGGCAGTTCCACTGCCAAGCTCTTCCATTCCGCAACCCACACGGCAAGCCCCCTGCATGACGGAAGACACTGCTTCACTACCACCTAAGGACCCCTGTTTTTAATACTCAAACCAGAGCAATCTTGATTCAACCAACCCACAGCCCTTAAGCCACCGCCCACACCGTTTGCCTCAGCTGTAAAAGACAACACTGTCGCCGCTCCCAGCCATCTTGTCTCTGTTTCATCACTGCCCTCACGGTGAGTCCCTCACATGCTGCTCTTTTTCTCTCACTCTCTCACTCTCCGTTCGCTCTCTCTCTCAGTGTTATTTCACGTCGCCGACCACCCAGTACCTCCCCCCCATTCCACTGTGCGCAAGCATCCCTCTGGTGAGCAAGGATCCGCCGCACGTCTCCCTTCCCTCTTAGTAAGCTTTCAAATGGGAAAGTTTTCATCCGTAAAGCCCTTACGTAGGAAGAAGAATAATTTTGAGATGATATTACAGTTTTGCCCTTTTAGTTGTAAGCCATCCAAACCTTATTGTGTTAACGTGTAGTTTTGGTTGGATTGTTTTATATGGTGGCAGCTTACGTACTGTGCTTGTTGTTATTTGGAATTAGGTTAAGTGATTAGTAAGCGGATACCAGTGAATTTCAAAAGCGACAATATTTTAGGGTAATGATAATCTTAGAAGTTTAATTAAAATAGGTTATTTTAGAAGCTTAGGCTTAAATATCGAAATACGTGATTTATTTGAAATTTATGAGAATTACGTGATTATTTTATAGGTGACGATTGATTTTTGTTCAGTACTGCTATGGAGAAATTATGATAAGTTAAGAAGTTCAGGTAAGCGGGGTTCTTCTGCTAGACTTTGTATTAAAATAAAATGAACTGGGGTCATTTTTGAAAAATGTGCATATTTTGTTATGAAAAGAGATCTGAAACAACTTCAGTTATTTGTTCTGCATTACTCATGAAATTCCATATAAGAATAAAATATTTTCTTGCATGAGCTTATTTTTGGCATTCTGTTATTGAACTCAGAAAAATATAAGCGAATATAAAAATTGATAATTTTTCCAAGTGACGTGAAAATATTCGGAATTTGTTTTTTTTTTTGGAAAATGTGAAATGATCTGAATTTCAGTACTCTGCTTTGATATGATGTGGCATCCGAAAACCTTTCTGACTCTGATTCTGATTCTGACATGGTGATTCTGATTCCGTTTTACTCTGATGTGTGGCCCTGTCACGGGATATAATAGTGACCTCTGGCCCTGTTTCGGGATACAGTAGTGACCTCTGGCCCTGTCATGGGATACAATAGTGACCTCTAGCACTGTCACAGGAGATTATAGTGACCTCTGGCCTACCACGGGATATAATAGTGGTTTTCTTTTCTGAGTGCAATCGCTTTGATAACATGGTGATTTATGTTCTGCTTGGCTTTCCACATGATGCACAACCCTACCACGGGGGTTAAACATGGTCTCTGTTATGATATGATACTCTGATATGATATGATAAGACGAAGATGTTCAGTCATGTTGTACCAAAGGAGCATTTGAATATAAAAAGTTGGTTTATGAATATGAAATGTTTGAAAAGTCACTCTAATTGTCTGATAATATATATTTTTGAGATTTGCATATTGATACTAAAATGTTTTATTTTTGCATTCTGAACTCTGTGAAAATGATCATATTTTCACACTAGTATATGTTATCTGCTTACTGAGTTATTGATAATTCACCCCATAACATTTTTTAAATATTTTTATGGTCAAGCTGGAGAACAAGAATATGAAGCATTGGAACAGTCTGATGATCATAGATGAATGAGTGCTAAGGGCACGAGTATTTTGGAGGATTATATTTAGTAGTTTTATCTCTACCAGTTATTTTTGGTACGTCAAGTTATGATTAATTTGGGTCTTTGTGGAGATGTTATTTGTTATATTGAGGTTTTTGTTTAGTATTAATGTGGAAGAATACAGATTTTTGGATCGAACAAATTAGTTGAGTATTTTGTGGAGTTTTTGTTTATTTATTATTGATTATTGGGGATGTTCTTGAGGAATAAGAACTAACTCTCCGGACCTCCGAGAACGGGGCGTTACATTTATATCTTGCTTTTGAAAGGTATTAAGTGAGTAAAGCATAAACTTAAGTGTTTAGAAGTTTTAAAGTTGCTTAATGGGTAACCTTTCTATACTTTATTCTACTCTAGTTTTAATGGGATATGTTATCTAAACTATTTAAAATATTTCTTGTGTGATTAGATTATAGCATAGTTGGTTTGGGTATAGGAGATTAATTATGCATGATATATTACCATATGTAAAGCTGTCCATGTACCCCTAAGCCCATGTCATGCCACGTCTTGATGTAAAAATAGCCCATGTATGTTGTCCCTCGTTTGGTTAAATTCTACCTAACCCAAGAGTCCAAAATATTGATAAGCTAACCATTTATAATGAGGGACCACAAGTTGATTTAAAGGGCATGTTTCGTAAGCTTGTTTAGCCTATTTGAGATGCCTAAATCTATTTTAAAGCACATTGTTGAGAATTTTCAGATTTTATCTCCTAATGTCCATAACCCAAAGTGAGTTTGAACCAAAAAGACCTTGCCTGAAGCCTATGAATTCTTAACTACTTTTCATGTAAATGTTTTAAATAGCCTTCCATGGACAGCTAGCATATCTTAATATTTAATGTATTGCTCTTGTAAGTTGAGGTGAGGAGTAGTCATCGGGTTAATACTAAGCATATAGAGGACGTTAGATTGTAATATCGTGACTTTCTCTTTTAAAGGGAGGACTAAAGAATATTGCATGAGTATTAACACGCTTATGCTATTTATTGGAATAAGACCTATATGGACTTTGGAATTATCGAGAAGCATGGAGGTAAGTAGCTATGACCATACTTCTTACACCAATCTTTATGAAAGAATGTCTCTCTCTTATTGCAAATGCTCTTCTAAAGAAAATAGGAAATGAATATATAGTATGTACAAGCCATTTCTTGATAGCCCTTGTTAAACATCCTGTAAGTTATGATTGGTTGTAAAGTATAAAATAGTGCATTCACGAATCATTCTAAAATCATGAACACTTATCATGCATGCTCTCTCAAGAAACTTATTGATTATTCCTATATGTAGTATAGCATGAAATGTATCTTGTTCATTAAAATGCATATGCATCGGACTAAAAAAGATAATGAAAATGTTTTGATTGTAAAGGAAAGTAAATGAAATGACTAAAAAGAAATGAATGTTTTAATGTATGAAACTAGGTAATGGTACCAAAGCACTAGGCAGATTGCAATGCCAGGTAAGTAGTACTGGAGGTGCACCCAGTGCTGTCCCTTGACTGAGGGATTCCCAACCCGCGGCCATGGACAGAATCAAGTCCAAAGGAAGACTGTTAATCCTAACACACGGGGCGTAATAGTGTGTACCGGCCAAAAGAAAAGTGAAACATGAAAGCATAGTTATTTCTCAAAGATGTTTATGCATGAAAATATTGTTTATTCCTTAAAATGTTTATGCATGAAAGTATTGTCAAATTCTCAAAATGTTTATGTATGCATGTTTTCAAACGAAAAAGAATAGATGATTAGTACATTAACGGCATGGTGTACTACATACTGAGTATTAGACTCACTTTGTGTTTATGTTTTAAACTTCCAGGTAATGATGAAGAGATTGAGAAGAAAGGCACTATTGCAGAGGGAGAGGTAGACACTTAGTGTCTTCCCTGTTGGTTCGACCTTGCATGGATGATGGGTTATATGTATAGATGTTTTTATGTTGGGATGGGTCCCTTGTCGGGATGTTTTGTCGGGTTTGACTTTAAACCATGATCTTTTGGTATGGTGTAACCGTTATGGTGGGGTGACGGTAATCCCATATACATTGACTTAGTTCCTTTTGTATGCATGGTAGGGATGGAGTCCCTTCCTAGCTAGAACTAGTTATGTTTTGTGTAATTATGATGGACTCTAAGAGTCTTTTCTGGATGAATGTTCAATTAGAATGTCTATCAGGTGTTCTCCTTTATTAAATTAGAAATTTAGAGTACACGTGTGTTATGTTCATGCTGATCGCATATTATTAGAAAAAAAAAAGAATACATATGTAAGTAGGGATTCCAACCTTCCCAAGGCGGGATTGTTACAAATCAAGCTCGGCACTATCCAGGATCATTCTCAGTATTGCCCTTGTTCGCCATTGGGATATTCGCCAACTTGATGTCAAGAATGCCTTCCTCCATGGTGATCTCCAGGAGGATGTGTTTATTGACTAATCTCCAGGTTTTATCCATCCTACTTTTTATTCTTAGGTTTGCAAGCTAAACAAGGCCTTATATGACTTAAAAACAGGCCCTCATGTCTAGTTTGATAAATTTAGTACTTTCCTTATTGCCTATGGTTTCCAATGTAACTCTGTTGACCCTTCACTTTTCATATATCACTCATCTCTAGGCACTATTTTTTTACTATTATATGTAGATGATATTCTTCTCACTTGTTCAAACCCCTCACATCTTAATGCCTTCACTAGTACTCTTAGTCAACAGCTTGTTATGAAAGATCTGAGTCTCATACAGGTTTCGAACCAGTTCGTCTTGCAGGCTTAAAAGTTTGCTTAGCATAGAAGAAGCTGGAAAGATGCCAACGAGAATAAAACATGAACATATATATAGAATTTGATTTTTTTAGAGATGATGTGAATCAAGAACTAATTGTTACACTAAATGACTTCTGTGAAAGCCAATGACAGAGAAGCAAAGACTCGGGCAGGTTTGGGAGGTGGATGAGACACAAAATTTCCATTCCATCTTATCTCATCATTACATCTTTTTCAAATCATCATACCAAATATAATAAACAATTCAACTTTTTCAAATCTCAATTCACATTTTTCAAATCTCAAAATGATAATAATATTAAAACATAATATTTTAAACTCTCAAACAAAACACAAATTTACCGTTTATTTGCGGATGAAGAAGATGAAACACAAGTGAGAGGCACCAGAGGAACTGCAGAGTACTCAAATAACCCTCTAAAAAGTTTTTCTTCAACAAGATTTACCGTTTGGAATTCCTCACCATGTTTTGAAATTTTGGATCCATTGTCTTTTTTACTGCAAATTACATTTTGAGTCTGTAAATATTCTATAGTAAGCCTATTTACCATTTTTCTTTTCTTTTCAGAGTGCTCAAGTTAGGCCACGTTTGGATAGTAAAAGTGTTTTATCTATCTCATCATTATAATTTTTTTTAAAATTTTTACACAAAATATAATAAATAATTCAACCTTTTCAAATCTCAAAACAATAATAATATTAAAAATAATATTCTAATAATATTTTATTCAACTTTCGACTTTCATATAAAATCATCTCGTCTTATCTCATTATCCAAACAGTACATATAAACAGTAAACACACCCGTATCAATTGTCACTCCAACAAAAATATATATATAAATATATAATTATCAAAAACACCTGCTTAACTAAAAGAATTATAAAAAGCTATTTATCTAAACAAGATTTAAAAATTCAGTTTAACTAATAATCCTTTTGAAAAAAGTTAAATAAATATTTTTATTTTTAATTAATTTAACTTACAATATCTGTGTAAATAAGAGAATTCTGAAAAATTAGTTAACTAAGAATTAAAAGGACAAAAACGGTTCAACTAAAACCTAAAAGACTTTGAAAAATTAAATAAATTCGAAAGTTCAATTACCTGAAAACTACTCTCCGTGAAGGAGAGTTTTTGAGTTAAATTGTAAATTTATAATTTCTTCATTAAATTATTTTTTTTAAGAACCCATTTTTTAGGTTAAAGTATTTCTTAAGTGAAAAGGTTTTTTGAAATATTGAAAAATATTAAATAAATAAGATTTCTGTAAATAATGTTACAATGTATCAAGCTTGTAAGTAGCAAGATTTCTATACTCAACTTAATTAAAGTGAAAGAACTCTCTCTCTCTCTCGCTCTCTCTCTCCTTCGAGTTTGTCTTAGGACGATGGCAGACTTAACAATCCTAGTCCTCCCACGAGCCACAAGATGATCATGGCCCATGCAACCACAATTCCCCCTCGAGTATGCCTCAAGGCGAATTGCGACCTTGCCCAATCCACCCTTGAGCCTGCCTAAGGATGACCCACGGCCTATCTCGATCCTTCCTTGAGTTTGCTTCAAGACGATTGTGGCCTTAGCAGCCCAAATCCCCCTTGAGTATGCCTCGGGGTGACTTATGGGCTTGCCCATTTTTCCCTAGAGTTTTCCTCTAAAAGATCCATAGCTTCACCCAATCCTCTCTCAAGTTTGCCCATGACAATTGCAATGTCAACAACCCTAGTCCTCTCTTGAGTTTACATTGGCGCAAATTGCGACCCTGCCCTATACTCCCTCAAGTTTGCCTCGGGACAAATCATAACCTCAGTCGATCCTCCCTCGAGTTCTCCCCAGGATGATTGTGGCCTCAGCAGCCTTAATCCCCTCTCGAGTTTGGCTTAGAACGACATGCAGTCCTCCTCAATCCATCCTACCTCAAAGGGGGAAAAAAGAACCTCAAAGTCATCCCCATCGGGAATAGAGACCAACAAGCCTAATAAAAAATTTCCAAGTAGAAGCTTCATCAGCAGGGAATTTCCAATCTAAGCCAAAGAGCAAGAAAAATTTGTTCCCCCATTCTTTCGCATGAGAATACTTGCGCTCTAAGTCAACTAGTTTACTACCGGATCTAAAACTACAAAGGTTCCCCTCCAAATGCCTAAACCCATGTACAAACAAAAATTCACGAGCTGTTAGGTTAGGATACTCATCACCCACAGGTTCCAGTACCCTTCACACAACAAGCCATCAAAATTCTCCAGGCATTGGGGCGAGTTTGACTTGAAACATCTCGACCTCCTTAGGGAATCAAAAAGCAGACCAGCCCCACAATCGAAGAAGTTACCTCCTTAGGGAATCAAAGGGACGAATTTCACTTGAAACATCCCGATCTCTCCCTAATGGAGTGTGGGAGCTACACTGTGTCAACGAGAGGAAGCGGGTTCAGTCGCAAACTACTCGAACAAATTACCTCCCCGCAGGGTAATAGGGACAAGCTGAGCTAGAAGCCGCTCTGACCCTCTCGCAAGGGAGAGCGGGTCCAGCCTTTAGGCTATTCAAATACTTACCCCAACTCTCATTGCAATAAAGAGCAAATCAGCCCACAGCTGCCGAAAGAAGTTACCTCCTCGGGGTCAAAGGGGCAGGTCGACCAAAGGCATCCTGACCTCTCCTCGATGGAGAGCGGGCCAAGTCCTTTGGCCGCCTAAATACCGCACCAAAAAATACAAACATTAGTGGCATGTTCAAAAACAACGAGCACATCACGACATAGGCAAGGAGGCCCAAGTTTGAGAAATTAACTCTTGCCCCTAAAGACAAAATGGTGATAACATCCTTGTTTTCCAATCAAGGATCAAAATCAAACTACCAGGACAGCTTACCTCCTTGTGGGCCAAGGAGACAGGTTGAGCCAGAGGCCTCCTTGTCTCCCCACGATGGAGAGCGGGATCAGCCCCACAGCTACCCGAAGACTGGACCTTGGCCATCATTGCAGCAGAAAGTATGCGGAGAAAATAGGTAAAGCCCAACCAAAAGGCGAATGGCGAAAAAAGGAAATTGGCATAAGGAAAATGCAGAGAAACGTTGGCCTCGTCGAAAAAAGTCGCCAAGGCCTTAGGAGAACAACTACACAACAAAGGCAGACGAAAACAGCATGAACAAGAAATTTGTCGGCTAGCAGGATCGTCAGGCATAGGCCGGACACTGGCGGAGTGGACCGTAAGGCCCTATATGGCAAATCCTTGCAGACAAAACCCTAGGCCGGCCACAAAAGAGAGAAAAATGAAACAACAGAGAAAAATGCGCAAAGATATACAGCTGGACACAATCAATAAAGGTAATGTCATTAATCATTGACAGCAGCATCATGAGGCCGCAGATTTACGGAGAGCAAGGTACAACATAAAACGTCTAAGTGCAACGATACACAACTGAAGCAAGCTGAGCAGGATAGACAATTGGGAGGCACAACAAACCAAAGCCTCATCAAGTAAAATCGCATGGAGGTCCCGAGAGGACGACTACCCAATAAGGGCAAACAAACACAGTGCAAAAGGATGAACGGACGGCTAGTAGGGTAGTCAAGAATCTTGTAATTTCCTACGACAAAACCCCTCAGGCAAGCCAAATAAAAAGGAGAAAAGAGAAGTAAAAGCACGAAAGGAAAACACAATGAAGACAAGCAGCCCGGCACGTCAAAAGTGTGAAATAATTTCAATAATCAAAGTTATATACAAGTCACAGGGCGACAACATATAGGTATATACATTCGGCAAAAAGAAAAGAAAGGGAAGAGCAAAATAAAAAGAGTTGCTGCGACACTAGGGGCTAGGGCATGGCAACGTTAGGCCTCGGAGCTGGGAGCACCAACCTCAGGAATGTCGGGAGCAAGATCCCCTGATCTAGAGCAGCAGGCTCAGGCCCGGTCAAAACTACAGGACTCAGGAAAGCATCAGGGATCTCTTTCCTTCCCAACTCACGAACGAATGCAAAAGTCACCCTATCAACAGAAATACCGGCAGGGTCGAGGCCTTGCAAATATTCCACGAAAGTCCTCGAACACAACTGTGGACTCCCCAAGAGGTGGTACTGCATCCACCTACGACCCTCGGCACACCCACGCTTGATCGCAAATGCCTGAGACCAACTTCAGCTGCCTGTCTAGGTGGGAGGCGACCTCTTGCACTCGAGACAAGTAGTCTCGAAGGCCCGTAAAAAGTCACTCCAACTGCTGGCCATCCTTCCTTGCTTCCCTCACCTTCCTCTTGAGCCTCGTCCGGTGGTGATCAAGTTTCTTGGTTTTCCTGCACTCCTCCTTCAAGGCAAGTTGTACCAACTTCAGCTCTCGCTCCAGTTGCTCCCACTCTTCCCTCTCACTGTGAGCACAGTGAAGGATGGCTTGGGTCATTGTACGAAGGTCCTGGTTCTCTTGCTCAAAGACCTCCTGGCCGTCCATAATAAAGGTCACCAGTTGAGAGGAACCCTAACAACAAGAGGGACCGACATGCAACGATCAGTAAAGGAAAACTAGAAAATAACAAGAGAAAGGAAAAGGACAAAGAAAGAAATGGCCGAACCTCATAGAAAAAGCTGGATAAACATTTGGTGACTTGGCTGATAGTCTCTGCATGGCTCCCTCTTGTTTACAGGTGGGACAAAAGAGGAATAACTTCTACTAAGCCCTTGGCCTTGAACATTTGTGCAACTGCCTCAGCCCAATGAACTTTTTCGACAACCTCGTCAGCATGCGCTCCCTTCTGAGTGGGCGAATCTTTGCAAGGAGCTCTCGGACTGGAGACAACTACAACATCCAAAAGGGAATCACCCTCCATTTGGTGCTTTGCCTTGGTAGGCTGGTCGTCGTGCGAACTTCTCAGACCCGAGCCGACTACAACATTTGGAAAGGAATCGCCCTCCACTTGGTGCTCAGTTTGGGGTTTGGGTAGGCAAGTCATCGCGCGGACTCCTTGAACCTGAGCTGACTACAACATCCAGAAGGAAGTCACCTTTCGCGCTATGCCTCGCCTCCTCGACACTGTTGTTGGAAGTAGCAACTGTCATCCCCTCATTTATGGTGTCCACACCCCCCGAGCAAGCCTCGACCTCATCACCGAAGGAGTGACTATCGACAACAGAACAACCTGAAGAAAGACGAGAAACCCCCGGAGTACAATGCTCCTCAAGAACTCGCCCTGGGATATCGATTACAAAAAACTCCCTGGAGTAAAACATCTATTTCACTTGCAACTAGGAGCACATCAGCAGCACCAGTAGGTAGGGGCATCACAGAGGGAACATAAGCAGAAAGGCCTCCCACCGGGGCATCCGAGGACTCCGAGGAAAAGGGCCTTACCGGCACCTCCATCGGCATCGCCAGGATGACAGGATGGCAAACCGCGAGAATAGCTGACTCCCACCTTGGAGGAATCAAGGCTCATGAAGGGGGCCTATTGTCATCTTGGATACCCTCTAAGCGAGGGTTCTTCACCTTGCCTAATAGAGAATGGTTTGAGGGGCGCTTTCAGGCAAGAGCAACCCTGGGCTGGGCAACAGTCACCCTGTCGTCAAATAGTGTCCAACTCTTAAGAACCCCACTCTCCTGGGAAAGGAGAACTTCCGAAAAGACGCTAGTGGAGTTCTTCTACACCCAGTCTCGAACAATTGTGATGCGCCGCAACTCAGTAGCAGTGGCCGTAGGGCGCACCGCCTTGTTCTCCGAAACCCTTCCCCAATTCGTCTAGATGGGAAACTCGCGACAACTCACCTGACCCATAGGGAACTCCCACCCACGGCCAAACACAAAGAAGAAATTCATACACCATTCCTTCACCTTACAATACCTCGGCTCAAGGTTAACGAGGGCATGTATTTTCCTGAAGCTCCAGATGTTCCCCTTCTGCCATAGCACCTTGTGAGTGAGGAGGAACTCACGGCTGGTGAGGTCAGCGTCGTCAGGGTCTGATTCCAGCAAAGCACGCCGCCAGATGATGCTACAACAAATCAAAAGCCTCCAAGCATTCAGAAGCAGTTGAGAGAGGGCTAGACCCCAGCAAGTTGCGAACAAGGCGAAGGAAAGAGAGACTCAAGCCACACAAAAGCATGGAAGGAAATAGAGCAACTCGAGTAGAGTGACCCTCAACCTCGACGACACCCTATTATGGACCAGGGACCTCGAAGAACACAGATTCCGGCACTTGGAAAGTTAGGGCGAGTGAAGCCAGCATTGCCGCATGAGCATTGGAATGCCAACTGCAACCCCCAAAATATGGCCCAACGTCGGTATCTCCCCCACCGGAAGCCATGGGTTTAGTGGATTTCTCAGAGGCCATCGACACAGAAGTATAATGTAGTAAAGGAAGGAGAATAGGCAAAGGGAGAAAAAGTTGGAAGAACAGGGATGGCAAGAGAGCTACGGTGCGATGAAAGGAAAGAGAACTCTAACCCCTGATCGTATTTATATAAGGGAAAAGGCAACGATTGATCTCCCACACCACGGGGTAGAGAGGAGAAGTATGTGAAGTTTTCGAATCCTAGGAATGTGCTCCACGAAGCGAAGCGAAGGCGAAAAGCAGCCTGACGCCCTCGACATTGATATAACTGAAAAGACGATCAGAATTATCCAAAGACGAGCCACAAGAATGGAAGGGAAACGTTACTAGGATAGCCAAACGATAGGAACCTCCCCAAGCTTTGGAGCCGCTTGCACGTCAGCAAAGGTATCTCGACCTCAACAATAAGGAGGGTTCAAGAAGTAATAATTCCTACTGTACTCGTCCAGTAAGAATTAGCGGGATAACTACAAGGGGATTTTCCCCCCTCAGTCCCAAGAGAGCTGAGAATGGCTACCAAGGGAACAAGATGGAACGTGTTGCAGGGGATGAGACTTGTCAACCTGAGTGTGATCGTGTTCCAAATTTGGAGGATCGTTGATTGGTTTTTAGCCACTGAACTTCCAGGAGAAAAGGCAATATTTGAAGATTGTCAGAGGTTCTGGCCGCTAATGTGGTAGAAGGCAAACGGGTCGTTTGTCTGGTCAAATAAAAGAGTGGATATAAAGGTTTTGTAATTGAAAACTTATTTTTAATTTGATTTTCAAATAATAAAATTGTTTTTTATGGGTTTGGCTTCCCCGTAAGGTTTTACCTTTGATGAGTTCTTCAAAGGGTTTCCTTTCGTAACCAATCCTTGAGCTATGCAAATTTATATATTTACTTCCAGTATTTTGATTGTTTAAATAGTCACAAGATTGAGAACTAACCAAGTTGTTCAAGTGAATTGGTACACAATCATGTGAATACACAGGGGTACATTGGAAATTCCAATTGGCATCAGAGCGTGGTTCACTCATCCGAGTGTGATTCGTGCCCCTGTTGAATATGTCATCATTGGCTGCCCCGCCGCACTTCAATGGTCAGAATTATGCATATTGGAAAGTACGCATGAGAGCCTTCCTCAAATCGTTGGATGAACGAGTATGGTACTCCGTTGAACAAGGATAGACAAAAATCGAAGCAAATATTAATGCTTGGACGAGGGATGAGGTTAACAATTGTAGTTGGAATAGCAAGGGACTAAATACTATCTTCATGGCTATATCTCCGGAAGAATTTAAGAGAATCTCCATGTGCGAGATTGCTAAAGAGACATGGGACATCTTGGAGGTTACACATGAGGGAACAAAAATTGTGAGAAAAACTCTAAATTACAATTGTTAACCTCAAATTTTGAAGAGATTAAGATGCAGGAAGATGAGAATTTTAATGATTTTTATGCTAAGCTAAATGACATTGTAAATTTCAGGTTTAATCTTGGTGAAAAAGTCGAAGACTCAAGAGTTGTGCGGAAGATTTTGAAAGCCACTACCTAAAGCTTTCGGCCCAAAGTGACTGCTATTGAGGAAAGTAAAGATTTGGATGCAATAAGAGTTGAAGAGTTAGTTGGTTCTTTACAAACGTATAAATCATCACTTCCTCAAGCAAAGAAATGTATGTCTATGACTTTAAAAACAGTAAAAGAAACTCATGAGGATTTTTCTGATAAAGAAAATCTGAACGATGAGAACATAACTCTCATTGCGAGAAAGTTCAGAAAATTTATGTTTAATAAAAAGACTAGTGGTAAACAAAAACGAGTAAAAGAATTTTCTGCTAAAAAAAATGAGTCTGAAAATTGGAATAAAGATAAAGTTGAGAAAAATGACAAAGCAAAATATCATGAATGTTCTGGTTATGATCATATAAGAATTGAATGTTCAGATTTCAAGAAAGGTAAAGGAAAAGCATTGAATGTCACACTTAGTGATAGTTCAGATTCTGAAAGCTCAAATTCATCATCAGATGATTTAAAATCTTTTATGGCTTTTTCTACTGTTGTGAATAATTTTCCTGAGATATTACACTAACAAATTTGGAAGTAAAAGTGATGATAGTGATTCAGATGTAGTTTGCTCCGTTTGGATTTCTTAGGCCTTCAATCTCTAAGATTTTAGCTTATTCTGGTTTTTGTGGTTTTGTTCTAATAGTCAATAAATAAGTTTGTCTTAGATTTGTTATTCTTGGTTGCGGGCCTGATGGGTCTTCCCATGATCCTTTTTTGTCACCACGGTATGCCTCTGCCATAAGTGAGGGCATTATTAATAAATTTGGGAGGGGTCACTACTGGACATGTGACTTCCTGCTCTTCTTAAAAAAAATAAAAATAAAAAGTGATTCAGATGTAGTACTTGTTGATGCTAACCAAGAACTGAGTATACAAGAAGCATACAATGATTTGTGTGAAGAAGTGGTCAAACTAAAGAAACTCAATAAGAAGCTGTACAATAAACTTACTACTGTGGAGAATGAGAAAAATAACCTTTTGGAGGCATTAAAAATTTCTGATGTTGAAGTATCACGATTAAAGGATCAAAAGGTTGCACTAGAAAAAGAATTGGAAAATTTTCAGGAGTGCAAACAAAAAAATTGCAACACAAAAATTAGAACTGGCCTAGGGTATACGACTTTCAAAGGGAAAGGAAAACAAGACTCATCATTCGCTGCCACTAAATCTAAAGGTATTGTTTTTGTTAAAGGAAGTCAAGGTATAAAAGTTCAAAATCATGTTGTACCTAAGTTAGTTTATTCAAAAAATTGGCAAGGAAAATCAGCCACAAAAATGATGAAGAAAGGTAAGTATGAAGGTAAATTTATTCCTAGTTGTCATTATTGTGGAGCATGCCAAGAAGGAAAGCAAACTAGAGCTCAACACAAGAAAGTTTCTCATATTCTCACCTCTCGGCCACTTGACCAATTTCATATAGACATGATGGGTCCAACACAAACCGAGAGTCTTGGTGGAAAGAAGTATATCATAGTAATTGTGTATAATTTTTCGAGATATACATGGACCATCCTTTTGAGAGAGAAATCTGAAGATTTTGACCTTGCCAAGAATCTATTCAAGAAACTACAAATAGAAAATGAAGTTTCTATCTCTAAAATATAGTAGTGATCATGGTAGAGAATTTGAGAATTCTAATTTCACTTCTTTCTGTGATGAATAGGGCATATATCAGGAATTTTTTGCACCTATCACTCCACAACAAAAATGGAGTGGTGCAAAGGAAAAATAGAGCAATTCAAGAAATGGCTCATACTATGTGTTAAGCAACAAGAAGATCGCGCTATATTTTTTAGGAGAAGCTGTAAACACAACAAATCACATCCTAAATCGAGTAGTCCTAAGACCCTACACCAAACATACTCCTTATGATTTGTGGAAAAAACAAAAAAAAACCCACGGTAAAGTACTTTAGAGTTTTTGGTAGCAAATGTTACATCTTAAGAGACCAAGAAAAAACAATCATAAATTTGAGAGCAATAGTGATGAAGGACTGTTTGTTGGTATCTTCAAATAATAAGACTATGGAGTTTACAACTTATGCATAAAATTTGTTATGGAATCAATTAATGTGGTTGTGGATGACAATTCAGCCAAGACTACTATGAGAGAACTTGAAAATATGAAGGAGTGGGTGCAAGCTAGTGAAGAGGACTCACAAGTGCAAAATGAAGGAGATCACATAGAGAAAACACCAGAAAATTTACAAGTCAAAGAACCCTCTTCAAGGGTTATTCAAAATCATCCAAAGGAGAATATTCTTGGTGAGCTAGATGAACGTATGAGACTTAAAAAAAAGAGTATTACATCAGATTTCTTTTGTGTGTTCTTTGTCACAAGTTGAACCCAAGAGAGTTGAGGAAGCGTTGAATGATTAAAGTTGGGTCAACACCATGCATGAAGAACTCCATCAATTCATTAGAAATGATGTATGGGAGTTACTCCCTAGACCAGAAAATTACAACATTATTGGGATTAAGTGGATCTTCAAAAGAAGTCCGATGAGCATGGCATTATTGTGAGAAATAAAGCAAGGCTGGTTGCACAAGGATACACACAAGTAGAGGGGATTGATTTTGATGAAACATTTGCCCCCGTAGCTCGTCTGGAATCTGTCCGCATTCTCCTTGCATTTGCTTGTCATCTAAATTTCAAATTATATCAAATGGATGTCAAAAGTGCCTTCCTAAATGTTCTACTACAAGAAGAGATATATGTTGAACAACCTAAAGGGTTTATTAATCACCTTTATCTTGAATATGTATACAAGTTAAAGAAGGCCCTTTACGAACTAAACAAGCACCTCGTGCTTGGTATGAAAGATTGACAGCCTATTTATTTGATCATGGTTTCATTAGAGGACAAGCCGATAGAACTTTGTTCATAAGAAGATCAGGTAAGAACTTTTCATTGGTCAAATCTATGTTGATGATATCATATTTGAAGCAACACTTGAGTCTCTTGCATATAACTTTGCTGATGAAATGAAATCTGAATTTGAAATGAGTATGATTGGTGAGTTAAACTTTTTCTTGGGTATTCAAGTAAAACAACGTAAAGAATGTATTTTTATCTCACAATCTAAGTATGCTAGAGTCCTTGTTAAGAAGTTTGGAATGGAAGGAAGAAGCAATGCTCACACTCCCATGAGCACATCAGTTAAAATCAGCAATGATCCTACAGGTAAAAATATTGATCCTACACTTTACAGAAACATGATAGGAAGTCTATTATATATCACAATAAGTAGACTTGATATAGCCTTTAGTGTTGGTGTGTGTGCTAGATTTCAATCTAATCCTAAAGAATCCCATCTTACAACAGTAAAAATAATCATAAAATATCTTAATGCAACTATTGATTATGGGATATGGGATTCTAAAGACACTAATCTAATATTTGTTGGTTATTTGGGTGTTGATTGGGCTAGGAATGCTGATGATGGAAGAGCACTACTGGTGGATGTTTCTATGTAGGAGGGATCTTGTCGCTTGGGTAAGTAAAAAGCCAAAACATCGATCTCTTTATCTACTGCTGAAGCCGAACATATAGTTGCAGGGAGTTGTTGTACACAACTTTTGTAGATGAAAAAATGTGTTTGAAGATTATGGTTTATCTCAAGATACTATGACGATTTATTGTGAGAATTCTAGTGTAATAAGTATTTCAAAAAATCCTATTCAATACTCAAGAACCAAGCATATTGACATTAGACATCATTTTATTAGAGATTTGGTTGAGTCTAAAATAGTATCTTTGGAACATGTGCCTATTGAACATCAATTAGCTAACTTGTTTACTAAACCTTTAGATTGGTCTAAGGTTTGAGTTCTTAAGAAAAGCAATTGGTGTATGTGATATCAGTTAGAGGAATTTCATTAGTCTAGGACATACATTTTATTTTTCTGTTTTATTTTTTTATCTCCCTATTTTTTATTTTTTATTTTTTATTTTTTATTTTCAGTTTTAAATAAGAGAAAATGTAATATAAATATTTCATTTTGGTTGGCTTAAGCTTCTTTTTAGAGCATGTTTGATGTGTCAAAATTTTTATGTGTTTTTCACTTAATAAATTCTTGAACTTATACACCTCTCTACTTTGTGCAATTCACCTTATGCATACTAACCCTACGAGTCATCTTGGCAAAGTTTATTTACAAAGCACTATGAGCAACTTATATGCATGCATCTTATAACTAAAGTTTATATGGTTAATTAAGATGCTCACCATAGAGGGATTTCATACCTTAAATTGACAAATACTAGTTTGAACTTAGTACAATAATAAAGAGATCTTTCATTGACAAACACAAATAGTTGATTATATATGAAAAAGTCGGTGTTATATCATTGCGGAAAAAAAAAAAACAAACACCTTATACGGATCTATCTCTTAACTCCTTATAGATAGAATTGTGGCTCAAATCATTGGGAAAAAAGATGAGTAACAAAAATGGACATGAAAGGGGTCGTGCAAAATAGTGTTTGGAGGAGTACTCATGAATCTAGGCCCTAGCATAAATTTTGACTTTTGAAGTGAGTGACAAACTGTTAGGAGCATCTATAAGAAGAGAACACTCATGAGTAATATTAACAAAAAAATATTAAAAAGAAAAAGAAATAAAAAGTTACTAATCTATATAAGTTTGCTCACTCACACATTCACATAAACATTGACATTGATGATCTTATGAGGTGTGACCATCCATAGTGATTGTTGCAAATAAGAGTATACTCTATTGAATTTATTTTGTGAATGACACTATGCTTGAATTAAGATGCATATGGCATATTACTTGCATCATTGCTAATATATATATATATATATATATATAAGATTGCAAATAGATTTAGTAATTTGGGAAAAATCCTTGATAAATCGACGATAGAACCCGGCGTGACCCTAGAAGCTTCTCACGCCCTTCACATTGGTCAGTGGTGGGAGTTTGTCAATAACTTCTATCTTTGCTCAGTCGACCTCAATTCCCTTGAAGGAAATGCGGTGGCTGAGTACTATTCCCTCCTCGACCATGAAGTGGCATTTTTGTCAATTTAAAACAAGATTTGTCTCCTTACATCTCTGCAAAATCAAAGATAAATTAGATAAACAATTATCAAAAGAGTATCCAAAAACCGAAAAGTCATCCATGAAGACTTCTAAAAATTTTCCACCATGTTCGAGAAGATGGACATCATGCATATTTGGAAAGTGGTTGACCACATTACAAATACCAAAAGGCATGCGCCTATATACAAAAGTGTCATAAGGACAAGTGAAAGTGGTCTTCTTTCTTGATTCTTTGGTGCAATGACTATTTGATTGTAACCGGAATATCCATCTAGAAAGTAGTAAGTAAGCGTGGCCGGCAAGTCTTTTCTAGCATTTGATCAATAAAAGGTATGGGAAAATGGACTTTCCCAGTTGCATCATTAAGTCTTCGATAGCCTATACATACTCGTCAGTATGCAGTTTGTTGTTTTCATTCTGATAACCGGTTTCCCTCCTTTCTTTGGTACCACTTGAACCGGACTCACCCATGCACTATTCGAGATTGGTATAGATAATTCCAGCATCTAAAATTTTCAATACATCTTTATGCCCCATTGCGGTTTGAACTATTTGGCTTGAAACTATCCTCCATTAAAATCTTATGCATACAAATCGAAGGATTAATTCCCTTGATATCTGAGATTGTCCATCCCAAAGCCATCTTATGCTCCCTTAAAACTCTTAGAAACTTTTCCTCCTCTACATCACTCAAGGAACTGTTAATAATAAATGAATAGTAGAGTCTTGGCCTAAGAAAGCATACCTTAAATTTGATGGAAGCAGTTTGAGTTCAAGCTTGGGTGGTTCCTTACTTGGAGATGTCGACCGAGGTGAGTTTAGCTCTTCCACTTTTTGGTTTTATTGAATGAGAAAATGATGGTGTAACTTCCAAATATCTCTCACACCTCCCTAACCTCTTCATCTTCGGATTCAATAGACGTAGAGTGAGTAAACATACCTTAAGTGATAACTTTGGAAATTCGGCTCCATAAGTCTCGTCGGTCATGTCCATGTCTTGGACACTTATTTAAAGACAAGAATGTGCCTCGGAAGGAAATTCCATAGATTTAAATACATCAAAGTGACATGCTCCTCGTCGACCCTCAAAATGAGTTTTTCCCTTGCTGAACATCAATTAAGGTTCTCCTCATCGCAAGAAAAGGTTGCCCCAAAATTAAAGGTTTTCATCATCCTCTTCCATATCTATTACAATGAAGTCGGCCAGAAAGATGAACTTATCAACTTTCATCAGTACGTTTTCAATGAGTCCACTCGAGTATTTAATAGATCTATCTGCCAACTGTAGAGAAATGGTGGTTGGCTTTGCTTCTCCAGATCTAGTTTCTTGAAAAATAGAGATAGGCATTAGATTAATACTTGCCCCTAAGTCGCATAAAGCTTTACCAAATAGGAATTTCCTATAGTACAAGGGATCGTGAAACTCCCGGATCTTTCAATTTAGGTGGTAGCTTCTTTTGTAAAATTACACTCCTCTCTCGATCAGCATTATAGTTTCATGCTCCTCCAACTTACGCTTGTTTGATAATATATTCTTCAAAAATTTTGCATATTCAGGCATTTTTCTCTAAAGTTTTAATGAGAGGAATATTAATATGCAGTTGCTTAAATACACTTAGAAATTTAGAGAACTGATTATCAATCTTATTTTTTCTTAATCTTTGCTGGAAATAAATTGGTGGGTCATAAATTGAAGGAGAATACGTTTTATATATAAACTCCCTAGATTTCTTGGTTTTGAAGCCCCTTTATTCTCTTTAGTCTTCTCAGCTTGCTGGTCAGCCGCATCCCGCTCTGCTTCTTTCACCTCGGACTTGACTTCCTTCTTCTTAGACTCCACGTTTTCGGCAGCTTCTACATCTCACTCGGTACATACTATTTGCGACTGGTCATATAACCGCCCACTTGTCAGTGTTATTTGCTTGACATGTTCCTTCAGTATGGTCACATTATTGCTCGGTAAAGTCCATGATGTCCTCTCGGTAAGCATGTTTGAGAACTAACCATTTGTGCCTCAAGATTGCAGATTGAGCCGAGTTATTTTGGATCATCATATCATTCTTTTGCATGTACTGCATAAACATATCCTCAAGTGTAGGTTTCTTCTATTGTTGTGAAAACTGTTGATATGTCTAGCCGGCCCTTGATTATTGCTCCATGAAAAGTTAGGTAATTTCTCCATCCGGGATTGAACATATTTGAATAAGGATTGTTTGATTGTGTGGAAATTGGACACCTAATGGCTTATTCATAACTTGATTGGGCAAAAGGATTCCCCACTTTTAGGGTTGTTGTGAAAATTCAACACCGGAAAACGGGTCCGAACCGGACCGGTTCTTAGAATTGTGAAAACTGCCGGTTCCGCTTTTAGGATTTTTGGGGATCGGACCGGACTGGTTGATAAAAAAATATATAAAAATAATAATATTTGTATTATTGTATATATAAGTTTTATACAAATTATATATATAGATATATTACTATATATATAAGTTTTAATAGTTATGTATAATTATAAACTTTTATGTGAAATTTTTATATATAATATATATAATTATTATATATTCATATATGAAATAATTTCTTATTATATTTATAAATTATTAATATAAAAATGTTAATACTAAATCACTAAAAGTTTATAACTAATATTCTAATACTAATAGTCTAATATAGACTATGACTATAGTTATACTTATAATTAATACTAAAAGTTTATACTAAAAGTTTATACGTTTATAAACTAATACAATATTAATATATAATTTATAACTAATACTAATATATAACTATAACTATAACCAATAGTTAATATTAATCTATTATATGTCTAATATATTATTTTAGCTATACTAATATATAAGTCTATAACTAATAGTTATAGACTATATATTTAATATAGTTGTTCTCGTGTTCTCACTTCTCACTTCTCAGACCATACACAGCACTATGCCTCTCGCCTCTCGCTCTCTCCGTCTCTCGTGTCGTCGTGTGCTCAATGGCTCACTCTCTCGTGCCTGTGAGTTTTTTGTGACTGACTCTGCTCTCGTCTCTCACGCTCTCCGGTCTCTCGCTCTCAGTCTAAACTCTCTCGTCTCTCACTCTCACTGGGAGCCTCTCACTCTCTCGTCTGTCGTGACATCGCCTCTCAATCTCTCTTCTCTCAACTCTCTCGGCCCCTGTCTCAGTCTCTCTGCCAATCTGCCCCCAAGGTAAGTGTTTTTTTTTTTTTTTTCTTGAAATTACATACTAGCCTACTATGATTTTGTGATTGGGTTTTGTGATATATAGGTTTTGTGATTGGGTTTCTGATCTTGGGATTTTTGTGAATCTGTGATTGTCGATTGGGTTTTGTGATATAAGGGTAGGGTTTTTGAATCCAAAATTTAGGATTTTTTGTGATTGGGTTTTATTATTGTGTTTGTGATATTAGGGTTTTTGTGATTGGGTCGCATGGATGTCAATCAGTGATTCTACTGGTTTGGTTTTTCTTGTGTGTTCTTCAATCATTACAATGTTTTCTTGCATCGTGTGTATTCTCTATTTGAATTTCTATATGTGCGTATTTTGTACGTGTGATGAACCCATGTTTTAGCATGCTCGGTCTATCACAAGCTCAAGTCCCTGGCTGAACTAATAGCCAACCAAAAACAAAGTTGGAATCTACTTAAGAGTCCAAAACCAGGAACTATCAATCTACGAGAAAATGAATTGGACCTAAATATCCTACTTCTGAGCCTTATAGTAACTCGTACACTATCCTGGTATCATTCCAACTATATTAATTGGACCTAAATATCAATATGTGAAACTTACATTTTAAAAAAACCGAAAAAAAAAAACCGGACCGGATCGGACCGAAAACTGGTTTTAAAAACCGGAAGTACCGGTTTTAGGAGGGTAACCGGTGCATAATCGGTTTTAAAAAATACAAACTGGTACATACCTGTTCGGTCCTAGAATTTTGTCCAAAACCGGACTGGACCGGACCGGTTACACACCCCCTACCACTTGGTAATTTACACTTAAATGATTTCCTACACAATGATCACAAACAATATTAGTTTGAATAGTACTAACACTCATCTTACCTAATTGTTTAGATAAAGTTGTCATTTGTGCCGCCAATATAGTAATAGAATTAAGTTCAAAAACCCAGCCCGCATTTCTTGGCATTGCTCTCTCCGAAAGCCATTGATAGTTATTGGTGCCAATTCCTCCAAAAGTTTCATAAGTTGCTTTCTTGAGTTTTACTCATTAAAGCCCCTCCAGTTGCTGCATCAACCATGGACCTGTTTGTAGCTCCCAAACCATTGTAGAATGTTTGGGACTTGAAGCCATGCTAGAAGGTCAAGATGAGGACACGTTTGCAATAAATCATTGTACTCTCTCATGCCTCATATAATGATTCGCACCTCACCATTCAATGAAGGTAGTAATAGTCATTCCTTACTTAGCTATCTTCGTCGAAGGAAATTATTTTGCTAAAGATTTTTTGTACCAACTCTTCCCCATGTGGTGATGAAGCCAGGCGGCAAAGAGTTCAACCAACCTTTTGCTTTTTCCCCAAGTGAGAAAGGGAAAAAAACTCAAACGAATTGTATCATCTATCACTCCATTGTGTTTAAAAATATCACAAATTTTTAAAAAAATTTGCAATATGGACCTTAGGATCCTCTTGTGACAGCCCCCCAAACTGGAGGGGTTTGATGAATTATTTGAATGACGGCAGGCTTGATCTCAAAGTTATTGGCTTGTATAGCTGGCCACCTTATACTTGATGTTGCCCCATTGACAAAGGGCATAGCATAGTCCCTCAAAGCTTTATTATTTTTGATCGGCCATGGTGAATGCATATGCAATAGCCTCTTGCTTCTCTTTTTATTGATCTACATAAAGTTTCTTTCAATCTCGGGATCAAAAAGTGTAGGCTCTAATGGGTTAGATCGGGTCATACACTTCTAAATCCTGAAATAGAATATAAAGAAAAGCAAAATGAGGTATATTTTAACAAATTTTAACAATAAAACAAAATAAAATAATAAATTACTAACAATCTAACAAGTATCAATACCAATAACAAATAATCAATCCCTGGCATCGGCATCAAAAACTTGTTGTGCTGAAAATATCTGCAAGTGTATAAATTGTAACAAGTAGTAAAGTGTTTTAAAGAAAACGGATATCGACCCACAAAAATTAATTATGCTATTGAGTACTGAAATTTACTAAATTAATTAGTATTTGAAAAATTGAAATTTTAAAAAATATATTCTTATAAATTAAACTGAAGAAAAGAGCATTAAAATTAAGATTTCAAAGATAATAAGAATAGATCTAGAGCATTTGATTTCACCCTAGCGAATCCCACATAATTATTCTTCCTTATTATAGAATTTCAATTATCCCAAGTTGATGATAAGAATCCATTAATATTCATATTTTAATCTCGAACAATATTAAAATATCTCCAATTTAGTAAACTTCATATCTCTATGTGATTTAATTAATTGGAGATTCATTAAGTTTTTTTGTATTTTTCTTAAAAAAAATCACACTAATCGTGTGAAGTATCTATACTTTTGCTCAACTAATGGTCTTTAATCTTAAAACTCTAATCACCAAATCACCTCTTCGTCCTCATTGCAATTTCGATAAATCAAATAATAATTAGTTAAAAAATTACAAGCAGTTAAGAACAAGGAATTAACACTCAATCATGGAAATATTAGAAATAAATAACTTAGAATATAAATTGTGTGTTCAATGCTAGACTGCATCAAAAGTTCTAGAAAATAAAATCAGCTCATAATGAAATTTAAAAGAAAAAGAATAAAAATAGTATTCTCGTTTGGAGGTCGATTGAGGAACATGCAGCTCTCACGTCTGCCCTCCAGATTCGCCTCCTTGAAAGAAACTTAAAGAATAATCTCTAGACTATGTACTCTAAAACTCATACTCCCTATATTTCATCCCACAAGTCGGGTTTAAATAGATGTCAAATTCAAATCTAAAAAATAAGATAAAGGCGGCTACAAGCTAGTCTAAAGATCTGGAAATAGTTTTCTAAGATAAATATTAACATAAAAGAAAATTATCCGAAGAACACGGAATTATCTAAAATGGAAGATTCAGTAATAAGCGGCTTTGATTTGTAGAGTTCGAGAGGATTTGGTGGTCAGCAGATTGATTACGGAACTTGAAAGGGTCCCATCGGGTAGATGTCATGTGCGCTGGAATATAACTGGTCTCGTCGCTCAATGGCCCAAGATGTAAGGTTCCTGACCGCGATGAAAACCTCCTCTCGCCATCCGACCGATCGGTAAATCTGCTTGTTGCCCATGTTGTTGTTTAGGTTGTCTTTTAAATTAGTCGTTAGACTGTTCCCCAATGTAAGCAATGGGAGGCCTTGTCGCCAGTTCCTTTTCGCTCAAGAGGTAAAACATCTCGCTCATCACCTAACTCTTGTCGCTAATTCTGGTCGCCATTGGGTCTTCCTAGCCTAAATCTTCTCGGCTCTCTTCATATCTCGTCAGTCTGAATCTGTAGTCTTCTCTTTTGTACCAAGATGTTCTCTCTTCGCACTAATCTTTTTCATTCATTCAAATCCAAGAAAATAAAGAAAAATATATAGAAATAAAACAAAATAAATAGAATTGAAGGAAAACTTGACATCTTTGCATAAAATAAAAGAGTAATAAAAAATCACATAAAAATCACATTATCTCGACTGTCCATAAAACCTGTTAGTGCTTCAAAAAGCTACAACATAAGGGATTGAGGCGCACCCCGCAGCATTTATGCAATCTTTTAGAACATTGACTCCAGAATCCCTAGAGCAGACTCATGCCTCTATAGAGCATGTATCCTATTCTCTCTTCCATACACAGATAGGGCATAATGGTGATCAACTACATTTTTTTGAATAATTGGATTGGGGGGGGGTTTTTACGGAAAGATCCTCCATACCAGCCCTCCAACAAGAAACACCTTGTCTCTAGGTTTGCACATTGATTTGCCATTTTGCTTCCAAAATACTAATTGGAGTTTTCAAAATAATATTAAAAGCTTTCCCCCTGCTCAAAAATCTCTGGCACCAAATCAGACTTCCATTGCTTAGACTTAGGCTCAATCAAATCTGCCACTGTGGCTTTGATGTCCACACCTTGACAGGGCTTAGCACCTTGCTAGGATTAGAATGATCTAGCCATTTATCCCGCCAAATATGATATCACACTTCCAGTTACCATCCTCCAAAAGAACATGTCTTCCACTATATGCCTAGCTGCAAGAAAGCTTCTCCACACATATGATGGTTTAGAGCGTTTTTCCTTCCGAAATGTGGAGCCTTAATAGTATTTGGCTTTCAATCACCTTACCATGCAAGAGAATCAGTTCTTGGATCACCCTCCCCAACACTGCTTAACTAAGTATTGCTTTGTTTAAAGCACTCGAGGTCCCTAAAACCCATCCCCCCCAACTGATTTTGGCTTTTCCCCACCGTTTTTCGGGTACCCAATGAATTTTATGCGCCTGTTTCTTATTGCCCCCACGAAAAATTCGAGATTACACTATTAATGGATTGCAACAAGAAGTACGTTAGGCAAGCGTAAAAACACACATAGTGGAGGTGGGGGAGCTTTGAACCCAACTTTTATATATATTCCTTCCCTACTTGAAGATAATAATTTAACATCTTTGATTACTAAGCCCTACTTTGATATTATCCAAGAGTCATTTGAAGACCGACTGCTTCCATTCCTCGACAAGTACATATGGCAACCTAGACTATATTTTTCATTATGACATGGCCCAGTCCTCATCCCACACATAGCAAGGATGGAATTGTTTAGTAAACCTTGGCGATATTTCGGTAAAAATAATAGAGGTATTCTCAAGATTTGGTATAAATGGTCCTGAAGTTGTCTCATAACACTCGCAAAAGGACTAAACAACCTTCCCTATTCAATAAAATTCGGCCCTTACAAAATATAACGATATCGTCCGTAAGAAAAAAAAATCATGAGAGATTCTAAGCTGATCTCTTGCAACTGGACCACCATGAATCAAAACATTCTCCTCAGGCCCTTTCAATCAGAATTACTCCGAGCTTCACAGCACACAAGATAAAAAGATTCTGGTGAAAGAGGTATCACATTGTCTTATACCCCTAGTTGGATTGAAAGCTTGTTGCGGATCATCCATCCACCAAAATTTCATTAGAGACAGATTCATGCACTTCATCACCCATCTACACACATTTGACGACAGAATCCCATTTTGTTTTAAAATGGCATTTGCACTTAAATTACTATGAATGCAACGTAATTTATAAGTTGGTCCTTTAAAGTCATTGGTGAAAAAAAAGTGAAAGTTTTCTTGGCTTCTGTTTATATCAGAATCTCAGTGTGCATTTGTGAAGGCGTCGTTTGATCACTGCTAATGTATTGTTAGCCTATGAGTTGGTTAATTATTTGAGGACTAAAAGATATGGTTGGAAGGGGTATATGTTCACTGAGTTAGATATGAGCAGGTATTCGATAGATTGTAGTTAGATTTTCTTCCCTTGAGACAATCATAAGAAATGGGCTCCTAACACTTTGGGGAACTTATTATGACTTGTGTAAAATTTGTACCTTTCTATCTTGATCAATTGGTGCTACTACTCATGATCTATAATTCCTGTAGAGGAAAACTAGGCAAGGGGATCCACTATCATCTTACCTTTTTCTCTATGTACTTGAGGGGTTAATTCTCTTCTCAAAGAGGCTGAACGTGAGCAGTTGTTGAAAGGATAGAGTTTGTGTAGAGGGCCCCATGATTACACACTTACTTTTTTGCGGATGATAGTAATCTTTTCTGCAAAGCGGATGGCGAAACTCTATGATCGCAATGTGTTTTGGAAAAATATGAGGTTGCTTCTGGACCAGACAATTAATAGAGACAACCAACTATGGTATTTCAAAGAAT
>PKSI02000390.1:0-7500 GCA_002916485.2 Juglans nigra | reverse complement strand
ATATTTTACTCATGGGCGCGGGCCAAGCTCTTCTATATCTGGTTCCATGGTTTCTCTTTGGCTATATGGTCAATCATCCGGGGGAGAGAGATCGAGCTTCAAGAAATAGTGAATGGGTCTTAATCAATACACAAAATGTATATACTCCCCAGGAATTTGTCACAGATGCGCCGCTTATATTCATCACTGTCACGGAATTGGGTTCAAGCTTTCCCCCAGCCCCTTTCTCATCAATGGACTCCTGACGTATACGAAGGAGTGCGGTTCGGTGTTCCGCATAAATTCTTATAGCACTCTCTCTATCTATCTCTGAGATGTTTTGGATTTTTCAAAACTCCATGGACATGTAGAAGAGAAATTCCCCTCATACCCATCTCGGACCCAAGACATAACTTTTACTTGTTCCCAATAACAATTAAGGTGAAGCAGGGTCAGGAACAACGAATCTTCTTTATGATACCCAACAGATTCATTTTGCAAGTTCGTTATTACGGGTGAGTTCCTACATAAGCATCGGGACTATGACCCCGTATTGATCAATACTTGAATTTCTCGATGTAGATGCTACAGTAGTGGTTCTCATCCTTCAGAGACTATCGAGGTGTGTTTAATAGGGAGCATCCAGTCTCGACCCCAAAACAGGATCACCCTAAGATGGGCTTATCCATCTCATAGGCTTATGTGTGAGAACGAATCAAATCCCAGCATGGTTCTATTTCTCAATCTTTTCGACCTTGGTTCCGTAGGCGGACGCAATGTCAGAAAGATCTGAGGCAGGCCCACAAAGATAGGTACGGCACCCAATCCACAAACCCCCCCCCGATAAGGGCAGGACAAGGATTCCTCGAAAACGTTAAGGATTAGTCAATCCTTTTTTAGAAACCACCGCACGCCGGCATGGATTCCGGATGCTCCATCCGAGACCATACCACCAAGCAAGGAGGGCCGGAAGGCACGCCAACAGAGGGAATAAACAAAACACCCCCCCGCACAGGCCCAGCAGACGTAGTTCTTCTTGTCTTTTCCCTCGGATTAACTTAGGAGCCGTGCGAGATGCCTACAACCGTCTCTTTCTTTATAAATGCAGACGGTTTTGTGATGAGAGAAAAAAAAGTGAGGAATCCTCTTTTTCGACTTGACTCTCTCCCACTCCGGTCGTTGCTTTTTCTTTCTGTTACTTCGAAAGTAGCGTGCTTCAGCTTTCAGCCACTCGAATTTTCGATATTCCTTGTTTATTTTCTCATCCAAACGAATGGCACATCTTTCTTCTGGAAAATCCCTAGCTAGTCTTAGGCATGATATTTGGGAATCCTCATTGCTATTACTCAAACAAGCACCTGAAAAACGTATGCTTGTTGCGTATTCGTCCAATAGGTCACAATCGGATATGTAAGTATTGGACATAATTGTTGGAGACCTGTTCAACTGTGTGGACTATGCAAGCATGATAACTTATATGCTGTTCTATATCTCCATGAAATCTAGGAACTTTTGCTTGCATGGTATCATTTGGTCTGACGTACCGGAACTGATAACATTCGAGATTATGCAGGATTTATACACGAAAGATCCTTTTTTTGGCTCTTTCTTTCGCCCTATGTCTCCTAATCCTTTATGCCCGTTAGGAGGTCTCTCTCCCCATAGCAGGTTTTTTTTCGGAAAACTTCATTTATTCTGGTGTGGCTGGCAGGCAGGTCTATATTCTTGGTTTTTCAATAGGACAAGCCTTACGAGCGTGGTGTTTTCTATCTACTATAGTATCTAAAAATGATATCAAGTTATTAATGACCTGGACGCAACCACAGAAATAACCGTCCCGTAGCGTGCGAAATATATAGCAGATCCCCTTTAAGTTTAATGATCAACCATTCCATCGAATTGAGTATGATTGTATGCTGTTGATAGAATCTACTATACACCGGAATATTCAATGAACCCCGATTATTGAAATTGCTCGAGGCTACCCTTTTTTCCTTGCTTCTAGAATCTGCTATTTCTGAGTTCAAGATCCCTCTATTACCTACTACTGGGAATCAAAGCAATTAGTTAGATCTGTTCCGTACCAAAATGGGAATGGGCTCTAGGGTTATGAACTTATAATCTCTAATCTGATGATGTGCGGCTCTCCCCATGTATTATAAGGTTCCCTGCCATCCCGGGCTCACGAACCTGAGCATCGGGTTTCTATGGTTATCACATGATTTTTCCTCTTTATTATGGGCCGGGGTTCTTCGAGGGTCTTCTCAATGATCATCCTATGTGTACAATCGGATCCCATACGTCACGACCACACTTCCAATTTAAGGATTGAGTAGACTGGGCCGTATATGCTGTTATCTGGGCCCTAGCTTTGTGTCACGATCTCTATCGTCCTTTGGGACCACTCTTCCTCCTCTTTAGGGCTTTCTGCGAGACGTCCCGAAATCTGGACGGGGTGCTTGTCTCTCTTTTTGCTATAATCATTTCCGGGCATCCGCCACGCTGAAGTCAAATCGAACGCCCTTTGGATGTCCGCCTCGAGCCTATATGACATGACCAATCATCAATAGCATACTCTAACCTCCACCTTGTGTCATATATTCCATACATCACACTCGCGTTGATATCCATATTCATGGAATCCGCGGGGTGGGGACTTTCGAAAGATGCCTTGGTGGTGAAATGTTAGATCGCCGCTCGAGACAGCAAAGATCTCGTGCTTAAAAGAAGCGTGCGAGAGTTCGAGTCCTCTTCAAGGCTTATTCTTGAGACTACTCATTGAAAATGAGCAGCACTTCACAATAAGAGGCGCCCTGTTGGCATTCACAGACTTCCTTCCGCCTGTTCAGGGCCTATCCGAAAGCCGAGAATCCAGTACTTCTTGGTCGTGAATATCTGAATAGGGACCAACACCGCCCCGTGGGACTTGATCTTTGCTTCGGAACAAAAACAAGTTAGAAATATAGGGCATCGCGCGCGAATCAATGTGGAATGTGTATATTATCCATATGAATGTCTATTATACCAATATGTGGGGATCTTTCAATTGAGAAGATCCGGTCGACACGCTGAGCGAGAGACGAAGAGACCCAGGTATCTATCTATTTTATTTATGTAAGTTCAGTTTCAAAACCAATGATATTCGGGTTCAGTAGATATGTAACAGATAGCCGATCAACCATCCTTCTCATCCGACTGCTGCGAATTTTTTATTTTCCAATGGATTTTTTACGCTCTTTCATTCATGGCAATCTCCTATTGATCAAAATGTAGTTGAGTATAGCTATAGCGTTGGTTGGTCGCTGTGGCAATGAACTTCTGGATTAGGCAGTTCCTATCATCCATACATAATGTTTTGATCTCGTAGATTTCAAATTCTTCCGTTGTGCTTTCAGCAGTTAGTCTGAGTTACATAGGATAGTAAGTTCCCAGTAGTATATTTGTTCACGGAGCTTAAAGGTCAACAAATACATATGGAAGAAGAAAGATATGTGTTTGTCTCACAGGACCATTTAACCACCCCAGCCTAAATAAAAGTCAATTTCATGTTCCTCCGCTTAATCCTATGTCGTTGCATGGTACACACATTATGGCTTTCGGCTCAAGGAAATGGGAATGAGCTTTTATCTTGTTAACCACATGACTCCAATTTCGTTTCATCAAGCGAAAACGCCATACTTGGAGAGTGTTCACAATGGTCTTTGTAATTTGATCCAATAGCGTTCCGTTTAGCTCGGAACATATTTGATAAAATACTGATAAACTCTAGGATGGGAGTATTTAAGAACGGAAAAAAAAATCCATTAGATAATGAACTCTTGGTTCTAAGCCATCTCTGGCGATAAATCCACAATTCGAAGTGCTTTTCTGGCGTATTCTTGCCTAAACCAGCGTTATTTTCTGGATATAGATGTAGGAAGACGCTGTTTGGGACGTAAAGGAAGCCCTTTGGCATTCTTTCATCTGGCAACGAATTTCTCGATGTTGAAAACACAGAGACAAAGGGCTGATTTTGAATAGGAAAAAAAAGGGGATCTGAAGGGTCCCAAATGAATTGGCTTATTAGGACAAGCCTTGTTCTTGGAAGAATCTATCTCTTGTCTGGTACCTGCACGGGGTTACTATGCCAGAAAACTCCGAATTAATTATCTTGAAGCTCATCCTCTTCATTCATAAATGATCCGCTTGCCCCGAAATGACCTACCCAATCGGGAAATTCCAATTCATTGGGCCTTTCTATTTGGTGTATCGAAAGGCCCCAGGGCGGCCATATTTCTAGGAGACCAAACATGTGATTGAATAAATCTCCCTCTTGAGCCGTTCGAGGACTCTTTCGTTCCCCGCTTCAAATCGATTCGTATTGTTCATAGAGAAGTCTATGAAAACGATAGAACACGATCCTTTTTGCATCATCTAAGGGATTCCTTGGTTCGGGCGAAGGAAGCAATGTCACTCGCTCCTATCAAATGCTGCACATCTTTTTCTGTCAGGAGGATCCACCAGGGTGCCTTCTATTTCTAATAGGCAGAAACTCGATCAGAATCATTCTCAAAACGACTTCGTCCATAAGAACCATGTGATCTCCATTTTTTGTTTCATCGGGTCCGCCCGGTTCTAGAGACCACACAGGTCTTGAGGCGACCGACCGGCAGTAATCAGAACAACTCAAAAGATAAAGAAATGTTATTTCGTTAATTTCTTCATGCTCGTTCCAAGTTACGCGAAGTACATGTTTGTACAAATAAGAATCCCCTAGCGTAAAATGATTTCTTCTTCATATATAGAGAGATATAGGATCTATGGAGCAATTTACTTAGACAGTACGTTTTGTGCAGACACGCCCTTCCTATCTGATAGAAAAGGATCCCAGATTCATGAACCGATCGTACCACTGGGATCACGCCAAATCCCAAGTTTGTCTATGAAAGTGAGCAGATCCTAATTAGATTAGTGTCTATAATGAATTTTCTTCTGTCGTAATACTAATCGATAGGGCCCTCTTGGTAAGTGCTACAAGATCTCGTACATTGGAACCCATGGTTATGGACCCGAATCCATTAGTATGGCACATTTTCTTTCCAAGTGAAATCCCTAGTATATGAAAGAGTTGAAAAAGTGCTTCGTTGTTGTGGACTAAGAAAGCCGTCGTTATCTTAATGCATGTATTATTTATTCGGAGCTATTAGGAGCGGGGATCTACTTTTTTGGGGAAGAGAGTTCGCAAAGCACTCAACAAGCATTATTTATAGTGCGGAAACGTCTTTCACAATCCCTGGAGAGATAGTTCACTAATAGACCGAGCGCAAGGATAGTACATTCGACTAATTCACATCTAGGATCATGAATGATTGGAATCCATATTATGCAAGAGAGACATGGCTTTTGCTATTCCGAATTGAAGGGTCGATATAAAAATCAGGTCTATTTCCGGCATCATATCCATAGTTGTGTTTAGCGCATTGTCGTAGTTAGAAGCTCCAGCTCCGGTTCAAGGTCACGGTCCAATATCGGCACTAGCCCCAATATCGTCACTATCATCAATAAGAAGAACAACCTTAGGGCTTGGTATCCAGGAACTTGTTCAGAAATACGGTAATGAAAAGGAACATAGGAGGTTTCAGTAGGTCTTGACAAAATAGGGCGTCAATTCCTATAGAACCTATCACTTAAAATAACACTAGAGGGGGATGGGCTAAGCGGAGACGGAAAAGGGTTTTCCATGAGATGTCAGTGAAATGAAAACGATCTGCCCCCACGTGTTTTGTGAATATACTGATTGGTCTCTGATAATGAAGGCAGAGAATACTCACGTCTTTCTGCTTCTAAACAGAGAGTTAATTGACGCTCTATAATATCATTAAGACCTACTATTATCTGAACTGGCAACTAAGTATCGGTAAGTAAATTGCTTCAGCCCAAGAGTTGTTCAACGCATGTTCTAACCAGAGTCAGGCTTTGGATAAATGATCACTGCGGAGTCAGACTCCCAGGAAACTTTGATCAATCCGTTTTTTGTCTGTGCGTGAGATGGAGAACTCGTGACCAAAATGTCCGTCTTTTCATATGATCAGCACAATCGGAATCACTGTTCGAAAGAGCCCCAGGATTCGAATGTTATCATCATATCCACTCAAGCACCGTTCAGGGGGTTGGGGCGGGGGCGGTCATGAATTGAAGCCTCTGATCTCTTTCCTTGTATGACTTAGCTGTCTCGTAATGGTCTCGAAAAAGCGATGCGATTGATGGGATGGTTGGGAGGATACTATATGAGATCGAGGAGATTGAAGATTCAAATTATTTCGCGTTAGAACGTATTTGGATATATGACCCCATAAGCGGGACTACCACCATAGCATGTTGCCCGCCTAGACAGCATAACCCCGTATTTCGGTACTATAGAATCTCCTACGTGTTCCAGAGCAAACTGGACAAGAGCTTCTTAACCATAAAGAATTCAGTTCAGATGTCAGTCCCACTAGGCAGAAGTTGTTCGCCAACTCATTCATGTATGATGGAGCATCACAGATGGGCCCTTTTCGGGGGGGGGGGGGGGAACTCGTCTGTAACTCAACTATAGGCTCGAGAAAACAAAGAGCAGATGGGTCCGAACGAGATACCAGCAACAAGAACAAGGGAAAAGGATTGAATAGAGGAACTCCCGAACATTTGGCGATCGCAGATGTGTCGATACAACAGACGGTGACTTCGATATTTCGATGAATCATTTCTGGGCGACGAAGAAAGTATGGAAACCCTTAACGCGAATCTCACTTATCTGATGTCCAAAAATAATATTGTGCTTCCCCTGCGGGCACATTTTTTCTGAAGAATTCGCCACTGATAGATTCTGATCCCTCTTGCAGAATGATATCATGAAAAATGTGACACAAATGTTTCTCGTGCTGCTACTTAGTAGCAGGCAATAGGTCTGAAGAAAGATCTCGTACAAAATATCCAATTTAGACTATGATGTACCGCTGTCGGAACTAGGGAAGCTCATGGCATATAATTTTTGGAATAGATTCGCATTTTGAGAGAGTTGGAAAAAGCACATACCTCCTCGTTGAACAGTTCTATTACCATCCTGGGGCGCCTTCTCTCAAGTCATCTGGCGGTTACAACAAGACCTCCGTTTTTCGTCGCCGCTTATTGCTCGATGGGTTAAAATATTTCTCAGAAACATGCTGAGTGGTAATGCAAACCCTGCCTTGAATTGAAAATTGAATACCTGGCTGGGGCAAGTTCTTCCGTCCGCCTCATGATCAGAATAGAGTTCATATCATGAAAAGAGGTTGGTACAATAAGTCTGTCTTCAAAATTGACTATGTGTCCCTCTGTTAGAGTGTTTTCCCAAAATGGTCTGCGATCTGATAAATACTTCTACTACCGAATGGATCGGATGCGAATTGGAAAATGTAACAAGATTTGTACAAGTTATACCTTTCAGTCTCACCCTTGTGGAAAATCGTTAGGTGATCGAATTATGTAATACCTGTGACTCGATTGGTGAAATAGTATCCC
>PKSI02000386.1:0-12241 GCA_002916485.2 Juglans nigra | reverse complement strand
CATATCAGTAGTAATTGTTGCCCAGATTAAGGGTTGAGGTTAATAAATTTGTGATTACTGTTGCTCCTCAAAATCTTAGTGTCCTCAAGGTATTAGTATCCGATAAAAGCAATTATAAAAAAAGTAGTAAGAGTATGTATACTCCTGAGAGTCAAACAGGAGTTTAAAAAGTAAGATTTGAAAATAACCCTCGCCCGATATGGGCGTAAATTAAAACAAAAAATAAAGAATCTCATTTGCGTGTAAAGATCGTATCATTCATCCTAAATTGATGTTTCGTTCAATTGTGTCTGATTCTGTCGATCTGAGATTTAAGTTATTTTCATAGAAATATGGATAAGAATACATCCTGTTTAAAATTTGCAGAATTAAACAAAGACCTAGTAGAGAACCGAAAGTTCCATCAATAATAATAATTTGATGGTATGGGGTATTAGATAAATTTTTATATTATTTTAATTATTTTTAACATTATTGAAAATTATTTTATTCTTTTCAAGAATAAGTTTTAGATTAAACCTATAAAAATATAGATTTTAATCATTTTATTCATTAACAATGTAATAGCTTTCTTTTTAGCTTCTATCAAAGACTATTTAACTATTTTGTAATTAAGTGTTTATTTTGAAAATAAAAAAAGGGTATTGTCATTAGTCTTGAGATAAAATGACTGATTTATAAGTGATAAATTGTAAAGTTATTTAGGGTTATTTCCTTTGTTAGATAGTTGGCAGAAAAAAATGGGTTATATTTAGATTATAAAAATGATCTTGGTCCTTATTTTAACAAAGATTTATAATTAATATATAATAATATTTGTTTTTGCATACAAACTAGCTTCAGCTAAATCTTATAAAATTTATAATAAATAAATGATTGTCTTCTACTAATCACAAGATATTGGAACTTTGTATTTTATTTTTTCTCTTTGGGCTGCTATATTAGGTACTTCTTTAAAGTTTTTAATTCGTCTTGAGCTTAGACAGCCCGGTTCTTTTTTTACAAGAAGATCAGCTTTATAATGTAATTGTAACATTGCATGCTTTTGTAATAATTTTTTTTCATGGTTATGCCTGCTATAATTGGGGGTTTTGGTAATTGATTAGTGCCTGCTGATGATTGGAGCCCCCGATATAGCTTTTCCTCGTATAAATAATATGAGATTTTGGCTGCTACCTCCTTCTTTGACTCTTTTATTGATATCTTCTTTTATCGAAGGAGGTGCGGGAAACTGGTTGGACTATTTATCCTCCTTTATCAAGCATTTCTTATCATAGGACTATATCTGTGGATCTGGTAATTTTTAGGCTTCATTTGGCGGCATCTCTTCAATTATGGGGGCTATTAATTTTATTAGAACTATCTTGAATATAACGGCCTTCCTATATGAGTTAGAGCAGATGCCTCTTTTTGTTTGGTCTGTATTTATTACAGCTATTTATTGTTGTTGTCTTTACCAGTTTTAGCTGGGGCTATCACTATACTTTTGACAGATCGAAATTTAATACTTTCTTTTTTTGACCCTAGTGGAGGGGGGGATCCCTGTTTTGTATCAACATTTATTTTGATTTTTTGGTCACCCAGAGGTTCTATATTTTGATTTTAACCTGGGTTTGGTATTATTCCACACACTATTTTGGCTAGAAGAGGTAAATCTCAGACTTTTGGAGCTTTAGGTATAAATTTCTATGCTATGTCTGCTATTGGTTTTTTAGGTTTATATTGTGTGAGCCCATCATATATTTACTGTGGGTATAGACGTTGATTCTCGGGCTTATTTTACAGCAGCTACTATGATTATTGCTATTCCTACTGGAATTAAAATTTTTTTCTGAGTTTCTACTATGTTTGGCTCTTTTATCAAATGGAATACTGTTATATATAAAGAAACATAGGATTTATTTTTTTTATTTTCGATAGGAGGTTTTACTGGGGTTATTTTAGCTAATTCTTCTATTGATATTGTTTTACATGATACCTATTATGTAGTAGCTCATTTTCATTATGTTTGTCGATAGGGGCTGTATTTGCTATTTTTTCTGGTTTGTTTTGTATTGGTGGCCTATATTTTTTCATATAATATTTCTGATAATATAACTAAAATTCATTTTTGGGTTATATGTGTTGGGGTTAATATAACTTTTTTTCCTCAGCATTTTTTAGGGTTTAAACGGCATGCCTCGACGTTATTCTGACTATCTTGATTATTATTATTTTTGAAATTTTGTATCTTCTACTGGGAGAGTAGTTAGGATTTTTGGTGTTATTATTTTTTATTTTAATTTTGTATAAAGAGCATGTAGTGGTTTTATACTAATTATAGTCTACAATTATAATTCTAGTATAGTTGATTGAAGTATAGGATTAAATCCTGTTGCGCATACTTTTGAAGAGAGAAGTTTGATTTATTTTAAATAGATGTCATTTGAATAGATACATATTTTGGGGATAGAAATTCACCTACTATAGATTATATAGTCATATTTCATGATTTTGCTATAAGAATTCTGTTTGCTATTTTAATTTTTTTTGTGTCTTTAATTGCTATTTTCTGGGTTTAAGTTAAAAATTTTGGATTTAAATTTAATAGAGGATCCAAAAATTAGAGATAGTATGAACTGTTTTACCTATAATTTTGTTAGTTTTTTATTGCTTTTCCTAGACTACGATTGTTATACTTAATAGAAGAAATATTTTTTCCGGATATAAATATTAACGTTCTAGGGTACCAATGGTATTGGAGCTAGATATAAGATTTTGAGTTAGATTTGAGTCTTTTTTTGGAAGAGTCTTTAGAATTAGATTCTGAGTTCGCTTATTAGAGGTTAACGATTTTTTTTTTTTATTCCTGTAAATTGTATAGTTCGATTTTTAGTAAGAAGTGCAGACGTTTATTCATTCTTGAACTTGCCTGTGTTGGTGTTAAAACTGGATGCTATCCTGCGTCTTAATCAGGTTAATTTATTTTCATATCGACCTGGATTTTTTTTGGTCAGTGTTCTGAGATTTGTGGTATTAATCATAGTTTTATATACCATTGCTGTAAGGTGTTATGGAAATAGAAGATTTTTTAGATGAAGTTGATTATTATTAAAAACAGTGATGTTCTATTACGATTGTTTTCGACACAATTTTAGATTTTTTATTCTTTTAATGATTTATTTTATTTTTTTGTTTATTTTATTTTTTTGTTTAAGATTGGTCTTATTTTTTAATACTTAATTATACATTAATTTGATAAAATTTTTTATTTTGGATTGAAATTTTATTTATTTTGATTTTTTTTTAGATATAAATATAGTGTTTTTATTTTGATTTTTTGGTAATTTATTCTTATTATGGTTGTTAGTTAATTACTATAACAGCTTTTTTATAATAGTAACACGTATATAGAGAGAGATGCTAATAAGAATAAATTTTTGGTAATAACATTTTTTATTTGTTTCATCAATATATTTTGTTATTTTAAGAATAAATTTTATTACCATTATGGTGGGTTGAGATTGTTTAGGATATAATTTCTTATTTTTAGTTATTCATTATAATTCTGATAATAGTGAGTATTCTGGGATGGTTTACTATTATAACAAATCGTGTAGGGATATTGGTATAATTTTTTGTGTTTATTTGAGGTTTTGTTTATCAAACAGATAGTTTTTTATTTAGTTTTAGTTGATAAATCTATAGTTTTTATTTTTATAGTTTTTATAGGTTTTGCGGGATTTACTAAAAGGGCACAATTTCTTTTAGGGTTGATTACCTTTAGCTATGGCAGCTCCGACACCTATTTCTGCCTTGTTCATTCTTCGACATTAGTCACTGCGGGTGTGTATCTATTTATTCGGTTTGAGTTTTTATTTAAGTCCAGGTAATTTTTTTAGCATATTGTTGTTGGTTTTAGTTGGTTTAACAATATTAATTGCAGGTTTAGGGGCTTGTCTGAGTTAGATATTAAAAAAATTATTGCCTATTCTACATTGTCACAATTAGGTTTATCTAATGATAGTAGTAATTTTAGGAAACGATATTTTTTTCATTTTTTCTATTTTGACACATGCTTTATTTAAAGCCCTGTTGTTTTGTGTTCAGGAGTTTTAATTCATAGAGCTTGTGAGAATCAGGATATTCGATGTTATAATTATACAATGAAAATTAGATGTATTTGTTGTATGTGTGTTTTTTCATTGTAGGATGTCTCTAGCCGGGTTTCCTTTTTTAAGTGGGTTTTACTCTTAAAGATTTGATTTTAGAGATAGTTTTATTTAAATAATTATAATTTATTCTATTTTTTATTGTTGCTGATTAATACTGCTCTAACAGGAGTTTATTCTTTCGAGTAGTCTATTATAGAATAATGTTAGGCTCTAAAATTTTAAATTAATTTTTTATGGATATTGGGATAGAATTAATAATTCTTTGTTGTATTTGTTTATTCGGGGTTATTGTTAGGGGTAGATCAGTTTATTATATACTATTAGATAAGTTTGAAATAATTTTTTTTGTTGGAAGTTATCAAAATAATAATATTTTTTTATTTTTCTTATCTTTTATTATCTTTTATTTTTTATATGTTAGTGTTGATTGTGTTTTCAAAAAAATTTACTAGATGTATTTTTTAACTATAGTTTATATATTAGCAGGTTTCCAAGGTTTTATTTTTAATAAGGTATATAAAATTCTCTAATTATAGTGTTTATTTTGAGTTTGTCAATGAATTTTTATTTTTAAAAGATTTTCTTATTTTGTAGAAATCTTTTAAATATTTTTTTGTTTTCTTAAGATATTTACGTTTTATTTTTCTGTTTTGTTATTGCCTATTGTTATACTAGTTTGCTTCATTAATTATTAAACACAATAAAATAGTAAAAACTAGCCTGAAATAAGGCTACAGATATTTCTAGTATTAATAAAATATTTATAATACAGATGTTGTTAAAAAGATTAAGGCTCTAAAATTTAGTAGTTGTCTGAGAAGACAGATTAGGATATGTCCTGCAATTATGTTTGCTGTTAATCGATTATTAAAGTAAAAGGCCGTATAAGTATTCTAATTGATTCGATTAGTACCATGAAAGGAGCCAAAAATAAAGGGTGTTGTTAGGTAACTAGATGAATCATTAAATTATTGTGTCAGTAAATAATCTTTTAAAGTTAAAGAAATTCATACAGGGAAGGATAATATTATAGTTAAAGATAGGTGCCTGGTAGGAGTAAAAATAAAAGGAAGTAATCTAAATAGGTTCATTATTAAATAGAGTTTAAATACTGTTATGAGCACAATTATAATTTTGATGTGAGATTTTTTTAAATTTTTTTCTAAGTCTTTTATTATTAGATAGTTAATTTTTTTAATTATAAATAGTGAACGATTTTTTATTTTGTAATAAAGGTTTTAGTATTATTATAGCTGGAAGAAGAATAAAGGAGATTCAATTTTAATCTTATTAGGTTAGTTTGATGGATCAAATATTCTGAAGAGATTAGTTATCATTTATACTGCTTTTCAGGTGAGTGTGATATACAGTTATTTTTGTAATTGATGAATATTGTTTTTATAAAGTAGAATAAGTAAATAAAATAATAATATATAGTTAGAGCAAATGTTGCGAAAAGAGTTAATCAATTTATAGGTTTTATTGTGGGATTTTATTTATATTTGTGTGCAAATATTAAATATATTTCAGAAAAATAGTTTAAATTTAAAATATAAATTTTGGAGATTTAAGATGTTATTATGATTTTTCTGATCATTTAACAGAAAAAGAAAAAAAAAATAATTTGCAAAATTATGTAATCTTTAGGGATCTTTTTTTAAAAATTTAATATATAATTTTATTTTTATAGTGTAGTTACTAAACATATAAACGTTTTCATCGTTAAGAGGTTTGACAACTAAAAATTTGTTCATTTAAACATGTATTTAGTATTTTGAGACTTAAGAGGGTCCATGCTTTTTTAAGCTATTAAATTATTTTAATATATTTATTGTAATATAGAACATATTAATTTTGAATTTAAAGATAATAAAAATTAATATTTTTTTTGTTAAGAATACTGTTGTATAAGAATAAATAATAAGTTAAATTTTAAATGTTTATCTATTTAATAAAAATTTTAAATAAATTTGTGTATTTACGGTATTTTTAATTTTAGTTTGAAAATAAAAATATTTTAAACGTATTAAAAATTGTTTTAATAAAATTATAAGAATATTATATATTTAGTGTACTTTTTAAAAAAATCCATATAAATAATTATTGGTAGTTTATATTTTGTACTAATTATCTAAATTTAGTTGTAAATAATTAAACATTTGTTAATTTATTTTATATACTGTTATTTTAAAATTTAAGTATAAAAAAATTTTAGTCTAAATATGGTTTATTTTAAGGTTGAAATAAATTATTATATTTTTATGAATATAATAAAATATTTTTTAAAGAATAATTAAATCTTGCGAGGTGTGTTTAATATAAAAAGATTTAAGTTAAAAAAAACTGTTTATTTTCAAAATAATTATTATTGTTATTTAAAATCTTTTCATTTAAACATGTATTTAGTATTTTGAGACTTAAGAGGTCCCTGCTTTTTTTAAGCTATTAAATGAAATAAGTTATCTATTTTTAGCCAATATTTTGGCTTAGAAATATCATAGATAAAATAAATAATAAATTAAATAAATATTTGTTATTTAATAAAAATTTTAAATAAATTGGCATATACATGGTATTTTTAATTTTATTTAATTTATAACACAAAATATTAAAAAAGTATAAATAAATATTTATATACTAATAAAATTAATATATATATTGTATTTTATTATAGCTTAGATAAAATTTATTATATTCTTTTACGTAATGTTTTTTATTTTTATACTATTATTTTAACGCATATGCTTTGAAAGAAGTGTATTTAAATTTTTTTTATGTTTAATAAAAAAATAATCTTGATTATTAATAAAATAATTATAGTAGGATTTTATTTGCTAGTTTTGTATTTTTATGTTCGAATCATTTAAATTTAATTTGACAGAAAAAGATTATTTTTTATACATTTTTAGAAAATATTGTGTAAAATTAGAATATTTGCTAATTAATGTGCCAGCAGTAGCGGGTTAAACATTTTAGTATTGTAAATAATTTTTTTCATTAAAGAATAAAATTAAATAAATAGATATAGTAAAATTTGTGGGAATAAACAAGGTGAAATTTTGTTTAATAAATATAATACAGTTTGATTTCTTAATAATATTAATAATGACTAGGATTAGATACCCTATTAGTTAAATAAAAATTTAGTAGTAGCTGAATTTCATGAAACTAAAATTAATTGGCGGCTTTTTAAATTTTTTAGAGGAATTTATTCTGTAAAGGGATTAGACACCTAAATCTTACTTTATATTGTTAATTTCAGTTTGTATACCCGCTATTTTTTTTATACAAAATGTATTTTTTTAATATTATTTTTATGACTAAATTTAGGTTAGGTGCCAGCTTATGTGTAAGGTTGAAATAAATTATATAAATTTTTATTAACAATACTTTTTAATTATTTTTTTTTAATGGTATAGAAGAATTTAAAAGTAAAATAATAATATAATAGGTTAATTTGAATAATTGTTTGATTGTGTACATATTGCCCGTCACTCTCTTTTGGAGATAAGTCGTAACAAAGTAAAAAAAAAAATTACCGGAAGGTATTTTTTTTAAAAATATAATCTATAAAAGATATATCATTTACATTGATAATAAGATTATTCTGTTTTAATTTTTACAATAGTTAGTTAATTTATTAAATTAAGTAAATTTATTAATTTTTTTATTTATATTTATAGAAATATTATTTAAATGTCAGTACTGTAAAGGAAGTTTTGAAATTGTTGTGAGGATTTACAGTACCTTTTGTATTAGGGATTTATGATAAAGTGTTTAATTTAATATTACTCAAAAAAAAATAAGTTTTTATTAAATTTAAGTTATTTGTTGAATAAAAATAATTTTATTTGTGAAAAGTTAAATGTGATTTATATTTTTTATATTTAGTTTTATATAATTTATTATAGATAAAAAGTTAAAAATATTTATTTACAGTTTATTGAGTTTAAAAATTTATTAGAGATAATTTTAATAAAATTTTTATTATACGCGTGCTATTAATTATTGAGATTTATATTATTTTATTTTTGTTATAAAAATTAAAAGGTTATTTTTTTTTAGTTATTTTAATTTTTATAAATTATTTAATTTTTATGTTTAAAAAAATTTATGTATTAGTATAAAAATTTTGTAATAAGTTTTATGAATTCGACCAATGTTTGTTTTCAGCTGTTTATTAAAAACATTTTTTTAGATTTTATTAAAAATATATTATGCTCAATGATTAATTTAATTGCTGGAGTATTTTGACTCTGCTAAGGTATTGAAATAAGACTTTAATTGAGTGCTAAGAGAATGGATTAATGAAGACTAATTTTAATTATATTTAATTATTATAAGTTCATTTAAAAATGAAAAAGTTTTTTATGGTTTTATGGGACAAAAAGACCCTATGAATTTTTGTGTAAATTTTTTATTTTAAATGATTAAATTTTAATTTGATTGGGGCGATAGAAAAATATGTTTAAACTTTATTTAAATGATGATTTTTAGGTTAATTAAAAAATACTCTAGGGATAACAGCGTTATTATTGTGGATAGTTCATATTGGTACAATAGTTTGCGACCCTCGATGTTGAATTAGACAGACCTTTTATTGAAGAAAATATAGGAGGAAGATTGTCATCTTTTAAATTGTTACATGATTTGAGTTTAGACCGTCGTAAGACAGTCAGGTCAGTTTTTATCTATAATATTAATTAAATTAATTTAGTACGAAAGGATTTTTTTTTAATTTTAATAATTAATTTTAATTTATTTTAGCCAATATTTTGGCTTAGAAATATCAATATATAAAAATAAATAATAAATTAAATAAATATTTGTTTATTTAATAAAAATTTTAAATAAAATTTGCATATACATGGTATTTTAATTTTATTTAATTTATAACACAAAATATTAAAAAGTATAAATAAATATTTATATACTAATAAAATTAATATATATATTGTATTTTATTATAGCTTAGATAAAATTTATTATATTCTTTTAACGTAATGTTTTTTATTTTTATACTATTATTTTAACGCATATGCTTTGAAGAAGTGTATTTAAATTTTTTTATGTTTAATAAAAAAATAATCTTGATTATTAATAAATATATTATTAGTAGGATTTTATTTGCTAGTTTTGTATTTTTATGTTAATCATTTAAATTTAATTTGACAGAAAAAGATTATTTTTATAATTTTTAGAAAATATTGTGTAAAATTAGAATATTTGCTAATTAATGTGCCAGCAGTAGCGGTTTCAAACATTTTATATTGTAAAATAATTTTTCATTAAAGAATAAAATTAAATAAATAGTATATTAAAATTTGTGGGAATAAAAAGGGTTGATGAAATTTTGTTTAATAAATATAATACAGTTTTTGATTTTCTTAATAATATTAATTAATGACTAGGATTAGATACCCTATTAGTTAAATAAAAATTAGTAGTAGCTGAATTTCATGAAACTAAAATTAATTGGCGGCTTTTAAAATTTTTTAGAGGAATTTATTCTGTAAAGGATTAGACACCTAAATCTTAACTTATATTTGTTAACTTCAGTTGGTATACCGCTATTTTTTTATACAAAAAATGTATTTTTTTAATATTTATTTTTATGACTAAATTTTAGGTTAGGTTGCAGCTTATGTGTAAGGTTGAAATAAATTATATAAATTTTTAGTTAACAATACTTTTTAATTATTTTTAATGGTTATAGAAGAATTTAAAAGTAAAATTAATATAATAGGTTAATTTGAATAATTGTTTGATTGTGTACATATTGCCCGTCACTCTTCTTTTGGAGATAAGTCGTAACAAACGTAACATTACCGGAAGGTATTTTTTTAAAATATAATCTATAAAAATAAATAATCATTTACATTGATAATAAGATTATTCTGTTTTAATTTTACAATAGTTTTAGTTAATTTATTAAATTAAGTAAATTTATTAATTTTTTATTTTATTATTATAGAATATATTTAAATGTCAGTACTGTAAAGGAACGTTTTGAAATTGGTGTGAGGATTTACAGTACCTTTTTTTGTATTAGGGATTTATGATAAAGTGTGTTTAATTTAATATTTACTCAAAAAAAAAAAATAAGTTTTATTAAATTTAAGTTATTTGTTGAATAAAAATAATTTTATTTGTGAAAAAGTTAAATGTGATTTATATTTTTTATATTTAGTTTTATATAATTTATTATAGATACAAGTTACAAAAATATTTTATTTACCAGTTTATTGAGTTTTATAAATTTATTAGAGATATTTTAATAAAATTTTTTATTATACGCGTGATATTAATTATTGAGATTTAATATTATTTTATTTTTTGTTATAAAAATTAAAAGGTTATTTTTTTAGTATTTTTAATTTTTATAAATTTATGTAATTTTATGTTTAAAAAAATCTTATGTATTAGTATAAAAATTTTTAATAAGTTTATGAATTCGACAATGTTTGTTTTCAGCTGTTTATTAAAAACATGTTTTTTAAATAGATTTTATTAAAAAATATATTCTGCTCAATGATTAATTTAATTGCTGGAGTATTTTGACTCTGCTAAGGTATTGAAGATAAGACTTTATTTGAGTGCTAAGAGAATGGATTAATGAAGACTAATTTTATATATATTTAATTATTATAAGTTCATTTAAAAATGAAAAAGTTTTTATGGTTTTTAGGGACCAAAAAGGACACCTATGAATTTTTAATGTAAATTTTTTTATTTTAAATGATTTCAAATTTTAATTTGATTGGGGCGATAGAAAAAATATTGTTTTAACTTTATTTAAATGATGATTTTTAGGTTAATTAAAAAATACTCTAGGGATAACAGCGTTTATTATTGTGGATAGTTCATATTGGTTACAATAGTTTGCGACCCTCGATGGGTGAATAGACAGACCTTTTTATTGAAGAAACTATAGGAGGAAGATTGTTTTCATCTTTTAAAATTGTTACATGATTGAGTTTAAAGACCGTCGTAAGACAGGTCAGTTTTTATCTATAATATAATTAAATAATTGAGTACGAAAGGATTTTTAATTTTAATAATTAATTTTAATTTATTTAGCCAAATATTTTGGCTTAGAAATATCAATCATATAAAATAAATAATAAATTAAATAAATATTTGTTTATTAATAAAAATTTTTAACATAAATTTGCATATACATGGTATTTTTAATTTTATTTAATTTATAACACAAAATAGTATAAAAGTATAAATAAAATTTATATACTAATAAATTAATATTATATATGTATTTTCTTATAGCTTAGATAAAAATTATTATTATGTCTTTTAACGTAATGTTTTTTATTTTTATACTATTATTTTAACGCATATCTTTGAAAGACGTGTATTTAAAGTTTTTTATGTTTAATAAAAAAATAATCTTGATTTATTAATAAAAATAATTATTAGTAGGATTTTATTGGCTAGGTTTTAGTTTGTATTTTTATGTTAATCATTTAAATTTAATTTGACAGAAAAAGATTATTTTATAATTTTTAGAAAATAGGTCTTGTGTAAAATTAGAATTTGCTAATTAATGGGCCAGCAGTAGCGGTTTTAAACATTTTATATTGTAAATAATTTTTTCATTAAAGAATAAAAATTAAATAAATAGTATATTAAAAAAATGTGGGAATAAAAAGGTGAAATTTTATTTAATAAATATAAGACAGTTTTGATTCGTAATAATAGTAATTAAGGACTAGGATTAGATACCCTATTGAGTTAATAAAAAATTTAGTAGTAGCTGAATTTCATGAAACTAAAATTAATTGGAGGCTTTTTAATTTTTTAGAGGAATTTATTCTGTAAAGGATTAGGACACCTAAATCTTATTATATTTGTTAATTCAGTTTGTATTACGCTAGGTTTTTATACAAAATGTATTTTTTTAATATGTATTTTTCTACTAAATTTTAGGTTAGGTGACAGCTTATGGGTTGAAGTTTGAAATTTAATTATTAATTTTTATTAACAATAACTTTTTAATTATTTTTTAAGGGATAGAAAGAATTGAAAAAGTAAAATTAATATGGTAATTGAAAAGTGTTTGATTGTGTACA
>PKSI02000380.1:0-11115 GCA_002916485.2 Juglans nigra | reverse complement strand
GGCTCCTCTACGTGAACTCCCTGGGCGATCGGAACTTCTGTTGAAGAAATTCTGTCATTCTATTAATGCTCTTGCCATAGCATAATTTCCATCACCCTCTAGGTAACTCATCTTCAGGCAACTAGCTTGCCTTCTGGTCTCACCCATAATCCTGTCATAGAAACATTCCAACCCCGATTAAATCCATCTGAATTTATACTCACCCAAACTAAACAATAATTAAACGATAATAAATAATTTAAAACAACATTAACATAAATGACATAGAAACAATATATAAAATAAATAACTTAACTACATAACTTTTAAAATTTTTTTTTTTTTTTTTTTTAAATAATAATAAAAAAATTTCTGTACTATTCTAAAGGACTGTGGTTGTACCCAGAGCCAATGCTCTGTTGTCCACCTGTGGCGCCCCCAATCCCCCTTATAAAAATACAAAGGATCGAAGACGAAAGGATGGTGACAACACGGTCACACACTCCCACCGAAGTGCCAGTGTGTGTACATTCAACAGGGTGCAAATAAAATAACGCAGCGGGATAGGGTCAACTAAGTACACAGAATTACTACAATTCAAACCATCAAGTAAGGTTTTAAATAGCAGTTATACAGTCATCCATAAAATAATTTACAATAGCTTTTTAAAGCTACACAACGAAGTGATCACAGTCCACTCCTCAGGCGGAGCCGTGCTCCTCATGGCTCGCCCTCCTCCTCCTCATCAGCATCAAAATCTGCGACACCACAAAATGGTCTCGCAGGTAAGTATAACGCCAAACAACAATGTAATACAAAATGCATTAAATGCAAACTAACATGCCATGCACATGAAAACATGCATTTTTCACACAAAACATCATTTTCCCCGAAGATGCTAAATTTCCAAACAACCACCCCAAAATCCCATTTTGCGTTCAAAAGTATTCGTTAACAACATTTTTTTCAGAAAAATGATTTACCCAAAAATCAAACTCGCACATGTTCCCAGCAAAATAGTGCTTGAATCTCACAAAGCACCATGCATATATTTCCATATGCCCACATGGTACTCCTCTATGGACCATCCGCACGTCCGGGCTTCGCAGCGGTGCTCAGTTCCGCGCCCAGCGCGTACGTGGGCCAAGCACTAACACTACGCAACGAGCTGATGCCCAGTTACGCGCCCAGCGCGTACGTGGGCCAGACATCCTCTAGTCCCCGCCAGCAGAAGGACCACGGAAGCGGCACTGAGACCATCTCGTCCGAACCCATTGTTCGGCCCGGCGACAATCCAAGGGGACGTTACTCAGTATATTCCGCTCCAGAGTAACCAGAGGAGCTCCCACCGAGTTAAGTTTTTGTTCCCCATACTCGGCTTGGGGGTCGGGATACACACGCACCAAAAAATATTAACACATTTACAATCATAGCTTTTCAAAAGCACATGAACATGAATGCACTACACGAAAAACCCAGTTTTCTTTTACAAACATGATCATGCATTGATAAATGGATGGGCAGTCTTGCACATGTTTACCAAACAATACAAGTCATCCAAACCAACAAATACAAACTCCGATGAAATCGAAGATCCAACAAACAACCGAACTTCAGCACAATTCTCACAAATCCATCAGACCGCCGCGAAACTCCTCGGCACTGTCCGTCGGAATGCCAAAAAACACAGTTGAAATGGGTTAGTGCAAAAATACATTGTTAAGATACGTGTGAAAGTGTCTTTGGGAGAATCTAACACTTACAGTGCCATAGTAATATATGGTTCCGTATCTGGGGTCACGGAAGTTGGAGAAAGAAAGGCGACTGTGAGGGGCAACAGCCACAGTGTCAAATACACTGTTGGGACCACGTTGGGTCACAATTACCAACTTTTCAACGGGACAGGAACGAAAAAGACCAAAGATGATTAGGAGAGGGTACGTAGGCGCATTCAGGTCAAGTGAAGACTAGGATGGTGGTGGTGGTTTTGCCGGTGGTTGCGGTCGGCGGCGACAAGGGGTGGTTTTAGGCCAAATTAGGCCGCCCGCAATCGGAGATGGGGACTTGGTGGGGGCTTCACACGGTGACGGATTAGGAGCGAGGGGTTGTGTGTCCATGGGTTGCCAAGAGGCCGGGGGTATGATGTGGGTAGGAAGATGGTGGCCGAGGGATGGCGCGACACGAGGCGTGTCGTCATGTACTGGTACAGGAAAAATGTGCCGCGGTCCGTTCGGTGTGAGTTCGTTGGGGCGCGTGGGAGGCTAACGGCGGCGTGGAACGGCGGTGATACTGGTGGTGGAGGACGGCCGGCGGCTGGGGTTAGGTCTAAAGGGGCTGGGCGGGTTGGGAGAGTCTAAGGGGGGGGCTGGGGCGTCAGGAATGGGTGCGACCACCGCCGGCGGACGCGGCGGTCGCAGGTATGTGGCGAGGAGGAAATGGAGGAGGAGAGGCGAGAGGATGAGAAGAGAGAGAGAGCCGCCGGGAGAAGAGGAAAAGAGAATAAGAGGGAACAAAGAAAAAAAGAGGGAAAAGAAAAGGGAGAATTGGGCAAAAAAAATGAGGGGGGGAGGGGAAAAGAGTACAATGAATAGGTCCTAAGGCCTTGTATAACTTGGGTCAGTGCAAAAACTGATCTACCGGAAGGACGATTTTGTAGTTTACACCACAAGTTAAATAAAATAATTTAAAACGTAATGGTAAAGGTCAAATTTGTAAATAATTTCAATCCCACCGGTAATTAATTAAATATTAAACGCAATTTAAATAAGCATAATAATAAAATAATATTTGGAAAAGCAACATAAAGACATAACTTTTCACAAAAATAAGAATTGGAGAATAGACTCACCTAAGTCAAAAACCGAATCCCTCCAACTTTGATACGTTAACGAGGAAATTATTTTAATTGACATAAAAAGAATTCCCGTCAGTAAAAAAATACACTTAAAATAGGGAGGGTGGTTACAGTTGTGTACTTCGTTTTTATAAATCATTATATATAGTTATAAAACTTATGTAGATGTGTGTATAATATAGTGATGGCCCCTGTAACGTTTGTGTGAAAAAAATTGAAAAATTTCATACACTTCCAATCTAGTCCGATTGTTCTCGTTCGAGCTCTAGATTTGAAACATGCAATAACAAAATTGGTCACCTGGGCAAACGTTGGCAGCACAGTTTATGCCCGTTACTAGTGTGTGTGTCGATATATTATAGTATAGGGAGTCAAATGTTCTTGCATTATGACAGGAAACCATGGGAGCTCCCGAATCATATTTCTTTGAATATATATATATATATCATAGTTATATATATATAATCAAATTTGATCCAATAACTTTTTTTTTTTTGGTTGATTGACGTGGCGATGGGGGCAGTGATGAGTTACATTACCCACTCATTTAATAAAATTTAATTGTTACAATGGAGGCTCCCAAAAACTTACTCACCACTACAAAATAAAAAATAAAAATAACCATAGTAATGTAAATAAAAAATAAACTCAAATGATTAGTCTGGGGGCAGAAAATAGGCTTGACTTTAAAGGATCCATTATATTACATAATAATGATCTAGACCAATGCCCAATAAAACAGGGACCCTATATAAATGTATATCTTTTAAGACAAAAAGTCCACAATTGAACTGTTGAGAAGGCCTTCCAGTCTCACATCAAGTGCGTTCTCAATAAGGATTGCCAAAAGGATCCACTTCTCGGTCTGCGATCAAAGGCCCAACTTGCCCCGCGGTAAGACATAGCCACCAAATGGAACCTGAATGATCGGTATGCCCAAAAGAGCAAATATTTTGACGGAAAAAAATAAGAGTAGGTAGTTTTATAATGTCACTCAAACCAATTATATTATATAGGAATTTTATAAGATTTATATGTATGTGGTCAAAGCATTTCTAGTGGTAAAATGAAAACCCTCTTAGGCGGACAAATGGATAATCATAATCTTTCAAACTTCGTGATGGCCATTCATCAGATGGTCTGCGATACTCTCTTTAGGGGGGGAGAATTTATATAAAAACTTTTCCTACCCCCAGTTTCCTTTAATCACTATGGGTTTGATTTCTCTTCTTCTTTTTTTTTTTTTTTTCCTAAAGATTAGATATATATATGTTTAAATAAATGATAAAAAATACAAATTCATATAGTAATTAAATTAAAAGTACTGTTTGTTGACAAGATTCCTCGTAAGCTATCTATTCCCCTAACTGGTCTCTCGGTTTTTGAAATACTGAATAGAATAAATGAATGCAAGGGACCACCACATGTATTCAGTAACGCGCACGCTGCTCTCACGCTCCTGTTTGAACTTATTTTGTGCCGAGCAGGGAAAGAGGATTTCCTCCGAATTTTATCTGCCCAATCCCATATTTTATTTCTACGGAAAATTTCACGTAAGCCGCATGCAGAAGCTTTTAGGGGTGGAATATATATTTGATAAACTGAATTTTCAAAATGAAATATGCACGAAAATTGTCTATAAATTAACTAAGGAAGCATTACCATTGATTACCATATTAAAGAAGTTGTATCAAAGCAATATACGTACAAGTGACACTCAGCCTATCTAAATAGTGCTGTGAGTATTGTCTAGCAACATCTATATACTCGATATGGCAGCAGGTTTGGAAAAAGTAGCGATCAAAGTTGCATGTTCAGAGGGGCTTGCCACCAGTTTAGACCAAGCGGTATATAGAAACAGGTGGTTGGCACCGATTGAGTTAGTGGATTAGCAATTAGAATTATTCGCATGTACTGCCGAAAAAAGCAAAACGACCATGAGCCAACGAAGGCACGATATAATAATCTCATGTTTATGTCTATGTTGCACTTTCCAACTCTTCGAATTAATAAGTTAGCCGCGCCTTCCAAGGGCGTGTTAAAGATCAAAAAGAACAGCTGGAACTTCGTTACCCTCACAGACGTCGTCATCCCATTCCAAAAGTGTGGCCACTTATACATCCACTTTGGACGTGGTTAAAGGTGATGCCTGCGTTACGAAGAATCCGCACATCCTCCTTCTGTATCAATTATTCCATTCCATCAACTCTGTATAAACGTGCTAAACGCCATCACCTCAGGGGGGGGCATAGATACAGCCTACGTAGGCCCACGAGGTTTCCGACTAGCACCAACTCGGGTTATCATCATAATGAAATAATACGGGAGAGGTAAATAATGAGCCAGAAGACTTGGTCAAAATTGGTATAACAGTCTCAAATCAACCCTGTTGTTGGACGAAATTTTACACCAAGTTTGGAAAGATTAGTATCACAGCTTGGGACATGCACATCTCTATCACGACTAAAGGATGCCTGGAGTCTTTCCGCCTGGGGACAATGACTGCAGACTAGACACTTTACTACGCACAGATGATTTATCGCAGCTCAGCTCCCGTTCGCTAGCGCGGGAGGCTGTCGATATTATAGGAGGCTAGTACGCAGTTAGCACTCTTGCTTCCTAGATTCACGTAGCTAAACGTCGCGATTATTGTGATGATAGAGCTATTGTCGAAGTATGACGTGTAGCTGACTTTCGAACTTAGAAGATATTGGGCTGACTTTGTTTTTAAAGAAGGAGGGGCCGGGGGTTAAGTAAAATAATTACATAGCAATTTCAAGATGAATTTCCAGGCTGTTCTAAACAAGACCAATCTGCTTTATCCTCTCTCTGGATTTTCATGATCACAATCAGTTGGAAAGTTGCAAGTTTGGCGCACACTTACCTGTAGGTTATAGAAAGATCTAGGCAAAGGGTGCTCTCGCGAAACATTCTTCCCTGAAAATTGTTGATGGATCAGTGAAAGTACTTGATGGTTTGTGGATAGATCGTTGCAAAAAACCCAACAGCATGTCGGCTAATACTTCGTCACGATCGTCGTAATAATTAAAAGTGTGTGGTGGACTTCTTTAAGCAAAAAAGAGGGGGATTATGATTTTCCAGCATGATTGATCCTATCCGAGTATTGCTGATGAGTCATGTGTGGTTTTATTCCTACCGTTAGTCGAGCAAACTGGGCCATTTAGGATGAGACTAATGTCGCCAAAAGGTAGACAAGCTCGAGTTAGATATGGAAAGGAATATGGTTTGGAGGCACTCCAATATGAAGGCAGCATAAATGGCAAATATCCCTGAGAGGGTTTCTTGGTCAAAAACACAAGGGAATCGATGGTAGCAAGCTCGAATGATGCAGTCACTTTCCCGCAATGCGGTCTTAACCACAATCACGAAAATTTGATTTTCTGTGCTGTGCTGTTGCCATCTCATAGCCTGTGAAGCAAGCTTGGAGTGCTCCCCCCCCCCCCCCCCCAAAATTTTTCCCAAACAGTTCAAAGACGCTGGTGGTGGTATGGGCCGAGGGATACAAAGCTGTGGAGTGTATGTTTCTGGTTTGCTTAGGTACACAGTAGGGGTTGTGGGTTACGCTGAAATATGCGAGTGAGAACGGGTTCATCGTCTCTTCGAGGTCGTCTTCTAGGGCTAGACGTATATGTACGACCAAATTTCATGGTCATGGGTTAAGTTTTGGCGGTTCCATTGCTTCGACGCTTAGGCTGTGTTCCTCCTTTGGAAAAAGGAGAGGGTGCAAGGCTTGGAGTAGTAATATGACTTGAAGATTGAGGGGAAAAAAAGAGACACCCTTTTAGAAAAAGAGTGGAAGAGTGTACAGAAGGTATTAATATATTATGGCATATCGTTTTTCTGTATGACATTAGCAGTCGATTTAAGTATGTGGCGAATAATATTACTGAGTCAATAGCTGGAAACAAATCAAACATTGGTGAATCGGGGATCCTTACATCTTATACGTAGATTTAGACAAGAGGAACCGCAATATTTATTTCAGACGTCACCACTTAAATATCCGAGCCTCTGGTTAATCTCCAAGTACGACGAACATCTTGTAGCGCCGGACTGCATGATGCAATTGTGACTGACCTGCCTATTTTGGGCAGTGCATAATATATAGAGGTGAGCTCGTCAAAAATTCACATTGTGTATTTGGAGACTCGGCACGCTATTAGGCAATTCTTGAGTAGTAATTGTTATATATATATGAATCTTATATGCGCATGAGTAATGCCTATGTTAGGCGTTGGTTATGTGTGTAAGATATTCAGTAGCCATATTGTTTTATAACACAAAAAACACCCACGTGAATTGTTCGTTCGGTTTTTGTTTTTCTATTCATGAGTGGAGTCCCGTATTGATTTTTTACTTTGTGTGAAAATGATTGCGCGGTGGCATTGCGCATGTCACACACTTGTCGTCACTATCGATTTTAGCAACATTTTTTTCTCATTATAATATACATATCTATATGCATGACGTTTGATAGCACAGTTGGTACGAATAGGTATTTCAGTAATGTTGACGGATTAGGAGGAACTTCGAGTCAGACATAAGTTTAAAACCACTTATGTAGGTGAGTAAAACTTGACTTTTAGGCTCATGCAGAGATGGGTTTTGGGACACCGCTGGAATACCATTATTGATGAGTGCAAGGAGGAAGTAGTGTCCTCCTTTGTGTGATGACGGGAATCACACTGTGTGGGAACAAAGTTAGCTATAGTACGCTCAAACAGCAGATATGTGTTCGCGAAGTGAGAGATAGGGCTCTAATGGATCATATCCAGATAGTACTGTACAGCATGGTCAACCCCGATCTCCTCTTCTTAGAGTACCTCTCATTGATTAGTAGGCCAAAATTAAGGGATATTTTGTTATGAATATTATGCAGAGAATTTTAAACTTGTTTGTGCCTATTCCATTCACATATATCTCCATATGTGGAATAACTTATTTTTTCATTATTATACTAATAACATACTATCGCTGAATTTGCTTTTGGTTATTCACATCAATACTCTAGCGCTTAGATTTTTCGTATTGTTATCTCTGATAGAGCCCTACTGATCCTATACTATGGAATTTTCCAACATCAATATTTCATCTATTTTAATGTAATCGTTTATGGTCTGTTATGAGATAAATTTTAGTCTAAAATTTCTTGTAGCTTGCTATATATATAAAATGTCAGACTCCTCTTGATCTTATTAAATGAATATATAACTAAATCAAATTAATATACCACTTGTGATAAACATATGTGCTAGCACAAAACACGAGAGAAACATACTTATATAGACGTACCTGTCTACACTGAACGTACTTATAGTACCTTTTTCAATTGAAACAAAACTTTTTGGAAAGGCACCATAACTATTATTTAGAAATTTTGAGCTCGATAACTCGGTCTGAGCATATTTTACTATCTAATTAGCTAATTAAATAGGTCCTAATAAACTTGTAAGCTTGTAATCTGAAACCAAATGACGAGTGTGTCTTAGAGAGAAAATGAAAACCGGAACTGTAGTTCTCACCTTTAAAATCATTTTGTGGGCCAGTGGTGTATTGGGGATGCGTTCATGCCCGTTTCGTGTTTTGGCAATAGATAGTGCATTGTAATTTCCTCGATTGGAACCTAGATATGTATTGCCGTTTGAAACTCTACTTTTTTGTTTCCAGTAGCGAATTCCTATGAGAGTATATGCAAAAAATTATGCAAGATATTAGAATACTGACTTGTTAGCAGCTGGCGTATGTACGTGCATGTAAGAGGATCGGGAGAAGGGAGAGGGTGTATATTATGAATCTGGTGTAGGTTAACGTGCGCGGTATATAGAACTAGATATATATAATACGAAATGGTCTTATGGGGTTACAGTATGTTGGAAACATATCATTTGTATCTGGTACCATGCTATGCATTTCACGGTTGGCCATGCAGCCTTGTATATTTACGCACGAACAGTAAAAACCATCTTCCTTCACATTATGAACAAAATAGACTCGATGGTTTTAGAATAGATATCTTTAAATTCCCTAAAATCCGTCCCCTCGGGCTCGAAATTGACCTAGAAGGATCGGGAATATGAACAGTGTTGAAAGGGTTTATACTTGAAAAAAATGTTATTTTTGACACTTAACTTTGATACTTCCTTTCGACACTGTTCTTTATGTTTAATTTTTTTATTTTTTATTTAGTTATATTAAGAAAACGAATTATTAGTAAATTGATATTATATATAGTTTTTTATTATTTTTTAAAAAATATTTTTAAAATTAACAAAAATTAAAAGGCGAATGTGTACTTGGAGCGGTTCTCTTATAATTATATATATATTTTAAACACCAAAAAGTGGTCACACCTCGAGATATTAAATGCACCGTGTAAAGCTACAAGTTCTCGTGATCGTTTGCGCGCCGGTTATATTGAATAAAAAGTACTTGTGATTTTGTATAAAAGTACAGTACTATTCTTACGAATATTACTGCGTTTGAAACGGCTTTGTGGTTAATATTAAGCCAATTTAATATCCAACAGGCTAGCTGGTGCCTGTTTGAAACATGTCGCAACGTTACCTGGCGACACATCGCGTCACTTATGCAAGAAAGATCGGATGTTTTTCTAAAGCAGGATATTGGTGCAAAAAAAATATTATTTTGTGGGGGAAGTACATTTCTCCCATAAATTTTTTATCCGTGTAGACGAAAATCTCATGAAATAAAAGTTGCCGCAAAAAATATTATATGGCACGAAAACTCTAACTCATGCGGAAATTTCAGGTGATTTTGTATTTAAAACGCAGAGTCCAAATTCCGTGGCAAGGCGCTTTCTACGACGCGACTGATCGCGGCAAAAAAGCCCATTTTAATTTCTTTTACTAGCTCATGGAAGTAGAACCATGTTTTTTCCACGAGAGAATCTGGTGTGTATTCGTCTTATCCACTAATACCACTAGTGGGAAATAATTCGTTGTGAAAAATTTGTTTAATCCATGTTGGGCTGAGCTTTTCCCTTTACGTCTTTTGGTGGGAAATGCTCAATTGCCATGACACAGTTCCTCTTTAAAAATATTCTTATCCTGCCACTGGTTTTGCTTTTTGTCCCCCCAACAGTATCATTCCGGGTCACGTAAGCTTAATTTCCAATGATGATTCTATGAATCGTAGAGAAAGCCAAGTTTTTAATCATAATAGTGAAATATCGACCACCAAGAAACGTTATACTAATCACATCTGTTGCAAGTTATGTTTCAGTTATACGGATTTTTGCTTGTACTAACCTACTTTATTATTACTATTCGTCTTTAGTATTGTGATTCATAAGTCCATACATCCTAACACACTATAATTTATTTTTTTTATTTATTGTTACGAAATTGGGCGTTGATTTTAGGTATTATTTTTACAGATCAATATTGTTCTTATGTGGCCGTATAATACTCTGCGGCCCAATACAATGTGGTTTAAATCAAAAATCTCAAAAAGGATGGCGTGGTTATTTTTTTTTTGGTTTATTTTAGTAGGAGGTATATAAGGTTAAGGAGAGTAGAATTGGGGTCCTGCTCCTAAATAGCTCCTCTCGTGAATATGTAAATCTATATAGTTATAAGAGTAGTTATTGAGGCGGCGGCCCCATAATAAGTACCCCACTTTACTTAGATTTTATACTTGACACGACCTGATAATGAGAGATCAAGTGAGAGACCTTTGCGGCTCAGGTGCATGGACCGCGAGATAAAGGACGAGGCTTAATTTATATCATTGATCACAAGCCGCCAATACTGGAAATAAAAAAGTAAAAAAAAACACCCCACATCAAAATATTGCTGCAGACTTTGAGAAGTAAGATTTGGCACGGAAAAAATAGCCAAGGGCAAAATTAGTAAAATCTAAGCCTAAGAAAATAAATAAAATAACAAAATTATAATGGAGCGGCAAGATTAATACTACATTATTTTCTCAATCCATGCGTGTGAGGCAAAATCAAAATAAAGACATATGAATATTTCCAATAAGTGCGACGGATATATGTGTTGTTATATAATACAGTAAGCGTTGCCCAACTGACCAATTTTGTTAGTTTCAAAATTTTTAACTATAAATAGACAGAAATTTGTCTATATTTTTAGATTTTTTGTTTGTGTACAACATATAGATATACCACACGATTGCATAATATTTAAAACGTTAATTAACCAATTATTTACAAGAATCAACTCATAAACTATGTAAAGATATCTTAAAGTAGATATTACAAGAGCAATAATCAGTTT
>PKSI02000379.1:0-13971 GCA_002916485.2 Juglans nigra | reverse complement strand
GTAAGCTCGCACGAGGGTTTCCCCACCTTCCCCAATTCCAACATCTCCATGGCTGGAATATATATCTCAGCGTGATTTATGTGCAGCTCGGGCGAAAATTCACGCAATTGAAGGTAACTATTACGTGTTACAGACCTTCCGAGAATCTCAGAAAACCCGCTGTGCCCACCTCCATGTCATGCAGAGAACGAGTGCTCTCCGTGAAGCAGAAATCACGGAAAGAAGTCACCGTCAGGTCATGGCACACAGACCAGAAACGGCCGCGAGGATTCGAGCAATGCAGAACAGAGTCAGGTGGACGGTGGTCGGTCCCTCGGCTACACCTTCTTCAAAGAGAAGACTTTCTGCAGGACACACGGAACAGATTTCGCTCGCTCAAACGAATGTGAAGGATAAAGATCACTCTCATGTCTGATTCGCAGCAAACGGGGACCGCGATCACTTGTCTATTTTGATCCCACGGATGGTTCTGCCCGCATATGTTACATAGCAAGAGGATGATGAATAAATTGTAAAGTGTAACATACTAGCTTTCAAAAACTCAGCGATTTCCATCGGCTCCTGGCCAGATGCCGCTGAGATGGTAACCAATAATTGATCCAGTTGACATGATGAGGGAAAACCACGCGAAAACAGACCCTGCAATGTCTAATCAGCTACAAGAAGCGGTTTGGTCGTAGCACTGGCTGGGAGTACCCCACTCGAAAGAGCCCAATATGTGCAGGGCGAAACGAACGAATCGTTGGCGGGAGGTGGAGGAGGCGCATTCTGCCTAAGCTTGCCATCGTCTCCCGAAATTTCCGCAAACATGCTTCGGCTTCCTTCTGACATTCTAAACCCTCCCCCAGCGGCAGCCTGATGGCGGCAATTGATGGCGATGAGTGCAAGCATGAGAAGCAGTCTCTGCTCGGCGAATTATTGTCGAAGGAAAGCGTTTTCGGGGAGCGAGCCCTGTGTGAGATATGGAGAATAAGCAAGATTTCCTTGTGGGTCAGACCACGTCTTGAGCACACTCGACAGACCCCGCCACGCTCAGAGGGAGTGCTCTCTTCAAATCAAGTGTAGCACCGCACGTGGACGGGGCCGAAGCGCTTCGGAAGTTTATAAAGAACGCGATGAGAACCGCATGGTTGAACGTAATTTCGCGCATTCATCGGTGTGGCGGCGAACCTATAAACGATGAGAGTATGCTTATTATCCCAGTCAAACCCGGCTTAGGAGCGACTTGGTGTCAAGGGCTTGTTGGAGTTTGAATCGCTGCGTCAGGAAAGGGATGTGATTAGTATTCCAGCTGGTCACTCTCTTGGACTTCGAGGGAAAATTGGATTTGTACGGGATAAAGGTTGTGCTGCTCACAAAAAATCCTGCTCCTCCCACGGCACTCTGCGGAAGTATCAGCCTGAGGTGAAATTCGGTGTGTGCAACGCGTGAGTAATGTAAGTTGTAAGTAATGGGAATATTCTCTATTCTCGCGAAGGAGGTAAGGCAACGAGGCTAACCGCGGGGATCAGGAAAACTCTCCGTCACATCAAGTGCATTCGGAAACTCTGACTGTGGTCTTGGACCCACCGTAGTTTAGTTATAGCTCTCCTTGGGATGCCATAGTCTCGCCGGCCCCCGAGTAAGGTATAGTCTCTGACGCGGTCGAGGCTTGAAAATGAAGTGGAATTCTCCTCTGTTGACTTCAAAATTGTCGGTCCCTCTCGCGAGTAGAGAGATGATCATCGGAGAAGGTTACGAAAGCATCCCTGCTAAAAAAAAGGGAATAAGGATGACCCGGGCGTACAAGCAGCTCAGAACGTAATGAAGAGAAAGAGACGGACAGAAATTGCTCTGCTCGAGTCCGCCGGGAAGCGTTCCGAGGATTCTCTCTTCTTCTCATGTTCTTTTCGGATCCTACGGCTAGGCAGAGCGCGCGAGATGTTCGCGCCTGAAAAGGCGATACTAGATCGCTGTAGATATCAAGCACCCTGGCCTGTGCCATGGCACGGGGGAGAATCAAATGATTCCGCGAGCGGAGCGAGCGGACTCGAAAGCCAGTGGCGTACGGGCAGCAAGTACACGTCACAGCGGGGAAGTCCCCAAGTTTGGACTTGCGAAGTCGCCCCGATGGAGTGTTCCCGCTTTGTTCTGTTTCCGCTGTGCCACGCCTAAACCCAGAAGCTCACTCTTTCGACATATGAACCGCCGCGATTTTTTTCAATAGTCACCCATTCTGGTTTTATCGCTAACGATCAACGCGGATGCATCATCCCAACATCTCACCATGTGATTTCGGATTAGAAACCCTATCATTGCTTGAAACAATATTGAAAGTATTGGGCGTAAGCCACTGCAATTATCCGCGGAGATTAAGGGTGGGAGCTCACGCCGCTTGTAAATCTTGGTTGAAACTTGACACGCGCTCTTCTCAGTCCCTGTCGCGAGTGAACATATCAGTCAACTGACGTCCGACGGATTCGAAAGGACTCACAGCTGGGATGCGTCACCAAGCTTAGAATCTAGACTTCCCATTGGTAGCAGAGTGCTTTTGATTGTACAACCAGTCTGGCTGACTCCTACGGCGCGAGCTCAGTTGCTTGGTTCGTGTGCAGATGATAGATGAGTGATTGATTGAGCGAGAGTGGACCTGCCTTCTAGTGAAGTGTAGTTCAAAGGACCCTGCACACGCCTGCCTTATTGAGGTCTGGTGATTCAGCTGAGTTCCAGGTCGATACATGGCAGTCGCTTTCTCAGCGGAACCGGCTGAACTGCGCTTCATTGACACCCCGCGAGAAACGCGGTGGGTGCTGAATGACGTGAACTCCGTCAGTGCACTGTGATGTCTTGAGCGACGAAACCAAGCGGAGCGCGTTCTAGTATGTTGTTTGTAACTCGTTCCATGTGATCAACGGATGTTCTTTGACGCTCCGATGACAGTCCATTTTTCTCCACAGAGGGCGTCCGATGCCGAAACGACTCAGCTGAAATTGAGAACCGCATAGGTAGCCGCGGCGATTCGTATTCACCATCAGAGAGGATGCAAAAAAAAAGCCAAATCCGAGGAACGACGCCACTGCTTGGATGGTGTGCCGAAAGATTCAAACAAACCGGTAAGGGACCACAGCCCTGGTATTTCCAGTTTGGTTCAGTAACTATTTTAGTTTTATATCTTTTTGCCATATGCTTATAGCGCGCAACACGACCATGGAGCTAGGGGAGCTTCAAATACTACTGGCGATCCGGATTTTTTTGAGCGGTCAGCGTTCGGATAATCTCAATCCAAGGGGAAGGATTTATTCCATGGCCCTCCAACACGAATGGATGATCAACGAGGGACTGGATCCTTCCATCTCCCCCGAAACGGATCACTCAGTAGACGTGATGGGTACTAATCCAGCGCTACGAGCTGGTGACTCTTTCCTGCGTCGCAGCGAGCGCTTAGCCTGAGTCGAAAATTCGAAATAGAGCGGAATAATGTTTCCGTTTCGGTCTCAAAGTATCGGGGGGCTGGCTGCGATTGCTCAGACTGAACAGACTCCATGGAGTTACGAGTGCAAGATATCCTGGAATGATGTCGTTTTTGGGGGGAACTTCAGCGAAGCTGAAGCGAGACTCTACCGCATCGCTCATTACTCGTTGAATACCTGTCTCCTAGGGGACACTTGCCCGATGATCCAAGTCTCAGAAAAGAAGAAATTGCGATATGCTGAGAACGACTGCATCAGTGAGAGGTGCGGGGCATTTCAACTTGGATTTTGTCGCCGATTTTTAACGAAACCGAAGCGAAGCGCTCGCATTGAAATCACAAGTTCGCTCGCGACCATGCGGATAGGGGTAATTTCGAGGCACTTGCACTTCGATTTTTCTGCATCAATAGTTTCCGCGATTCCAATTGAGTAAAGCAGAAAGCGAGTTGACGGACATCGGAACGTTGAAACAATTGATTGTCTGCATTGTTCCGCCCCCCCCCCTCCCAGATTGTTTTCGGTGAATCTCCTATTCACGCCTTCGTCAATGAAACCTTGATGTGTGCAGCTTCCCGTTCGCTCGAAGGATTCTTATAGCCTAATATTTGACAAGACGAGAGGGGTCTTCTGGTGTCGAGAAAGCGTTGATTTAGCTCCTTTCGTTGAAACTGGTCAATTATACCCGAATCGGGATCTCTTAGACCCAAATCTCCGTTTAGTTGTCACTACTGCTCGGCATCAAATCACAGTGCATCTTGCCCGATGGTGGCAATTCGATGGCGTTTCGAGTGCTGTCCGTATAGTTCTATAGAACAGTTTCGTCCAACACGCAGATCAGAATTCTGAGGAGAATGAACCTTTGTTGGACCAGCAGTGAATGGAAAAGATCGGTCGCTACACGGCCGACGGGAAACTCCTCAGCGGCAAGTCACAGCTCAAAAGAGCCAGTCCGACCAAATGAAAACGATATATCTACAGCAGAACACAGAAAACGTGAGTGAACTCAATCTCGCAGTTGAGTTGGAAAAACCATCAGTTGTTCGAGACCAATGCGACCGAATCGGATTCTCCAGGCTAACGAAACAGCTTTTCACAGAGCCCCGGCGATGATTACTCTTCGGATTTTTCAATGGATCCGCTGGAGCTGGTTATGTTTAGTACTCGCCGTTCTGGGATCGTAGCGACGTCATGTGTTTTCGCTCTAACCAACACACAAAACATCCTTTGACGTAATGTTCTTGAAGTTTTTCCGACCTAATCGAACCTTCGTTTCTTGAGATTACCGTGATGATTGCAGACGGAGGGTTCCAGTCTCTGAGACTCGGTCTTTCAACAGCTAGGAGTCGTGATCGACGCGGATCGTCTCATTCCGAGGCTGTCATCTTCCAATGGAGTCAACCGAAACTGAACGGAAACCGGTCAGGCTGTTTTTATCGAAATCGGGAGTGTCAATGGCGCGAGTAGGGGCATAAGCTCCTCACCCCAGAGCAGGACATACGTTCGAATACATTGAACATGTTGGAGGGGTGAAGAAACATAACATCACCAAAAAAAAAGCGATACGAACCCTGTTGTCTACATGTCGCTACGGCGGGATTGCGTCTCCCGGTACTGACGTTGATCTGAGTATTTCAATCGGATATCCGAAAACGTGACTTACATGAGTGATCACCTTCGACCCCGTTCGGAATTCCCGGAATCCTGACACAATGTCCAAGTTGAAATTCTAATTAATCTCTCCAAGAGATTCATTACTGGGCATTGACAGTAGCCTCATTTCTCCTCTCGGAACAGAATCCAGAATCGGATCGAGCTGCTGCAATCATGTGTTCGGCGGGGACGGAACACATAAGAGATCAGCGGTTTAGATTTCAAAAACGGCTGAGATCAGCGATGGGGCGATGAGCGGGGCACAGGGTTGGGTGAGTCCTTCGTAAAAAGTCAGCTTTCATTGTTGAAAGGGATTTCAAGGTCTCTCGAGGGGGGGGGGGGGGGGGGGGGGGGGGAATATTCCAGATCTGTCTAGTTGATAACTCCATGCGAGTTTGACCTAAGGAACATTTGCATCGTTTACCAGGTGTCAATCAACCATATCAATGAATCGAACTCTAAACTTATCAGTCTACTCTGGGCGCACTCGATCTCGGGCGGTGCATCGACTCGATCACTGTCGAGGTTTCGAAAAAAAGGCAATATCACCAGAACTCTGAAGTGTATGGCAAAGAATATACCTGTATCAGCAAGAGCTACTCTCGCTTCGGGCAGGACAGGCGTATCTTCGTTATGTGATGACGCTCTTGATCGAAAATGTCAGTTCGGAACTCAAGATACGTGAATATTGAGATCCCAATCCCTGCGTTACTTGATATAATACTTAGCTGCGATCAATTGGTTTCCACGAGAACTTCTCAACATATCAGACGCTAAATTCAATCTCGAGCCCTGTCATTGTAATGGGTTCCAGCATCGATAAGAACCTCAGCCAGTATCTGAGAGTCCCTGCGTGTGGAATAACTTGGCTCCGCGTGAGATGCGAGGAGGGGCAAGATAGGGTGAGTTCTCATGTCATAAAGCTCGAGCCGCGGATGTCAGGGCGATGCGAAAGGTCAACTGGAGTCTCAATCTGGAAAACTCTTACTGACAGGTCGAACGATAACAGGAAATTGGGATCATGCAGAGTGTCATGACGTCACAACGAAGTTTTTGACGCCAAAACAATGTCATGCGCGGGGATACAATGACTGCTTCGACGATTCTTGTCGACACTGAGCTGCCCATGAACATCGAGTACATGGCTTTTTCCGGGATTTTTCTTCACGACAAGTGTAGCAAGAGTCAATACCGTTGCTGGACGAGAGGAACTGTTGAACAAGATTGCCAGATACTTTTGTGATCTCCCGTATGAAGAATGGCTCGAAAAGTATTACAAGGGTGATCCTTCGTTACACGGGGCGGGTTGCTTTACGATCAACCATGGTGCGGAGATGTTGATCGATAAGTCAAGTTTCACCGAGGGACGGTTACAAGAAACACAATCTCACAAGAAAGGTGAGTAGCGGGCAATAATCCTGAAAACCTTGTTTGAATCCCGAAATACCAGAGACGAGTTTCTGGAAAGACGGGATCAACGGATACCTGAGTATGAGGCTGAATTTCGAATCACGGATTTCGTGGTTCGTCCAGATCGATGGTCAGGGGATTTCGTGGCCTATGGGCCTGATGCTCAACGCTACAACGCAACTCCCGAGGAGCACGTGAGCGACAACGAAATGACGCTCGAAAGTCTTCGTTCCACTCATCGTATTCTTGTCTTTGCTTGTGCTCGCTTCTTCGTCCTCTTTCATTATCATCGGAAAGCTGACATCCAGAAGGTACAAGGACTCATGTTCGCACTCATCCATCAGAACCTCTTAGGTGTACTAGTGGCCTTCCTCCCATCACCCTTGGTTCAGAAGAAAATAACCGTGGAAACAAATAGGACACGAGAGACAAATTGAGGCAGACGAGGGCAAATAACCGTAACAATTGAAGAAAGCACCTCTTCAACGACACTGAAGTTGCCCGAGCAAAGGGTCGGGTCTCCTGTGAAATCAACAGAGAAATAACATCGAGATGAATATGAACTAAGGAAAAGAGAGATGAAATTTACGATTGAATTTATTTCAGCAACGGCGATCTGTTCGCCTGATTCACAGCGATAACGGATCAATGACTACCTGAGAGGTTTGAGTCATGGGCAAATATGTCAGTGGAGTGGTCTGCAGTCATTTTTGTAAAAATTCATTCTCGGTTCGCTGTTCCGGTGTTTAAAAAAAAAAGTGTCCTATTCAGAACGGTCTCTATTTACATCGGACTCAAACATCACATGGTGTGTACACACGATCCTTATCAAAGGTTGGATGAATTTACAATTTGTGATCTATTGTACAAGTGGACTCCTCAGGTCCAGGCCAGGCATAGCTATCGGTGAACGTCTACGATGGCGAATTCCTTCATCGGCGTCCGTCTCTCCATGTGCTGTGGTAGTTGCGGTTCCTGCTCACCTGAAGTGCTCTGCACATTTCTACATCGACAGTTGGCAGGTCTCGTGAATTCCTCAAATTTAGGAGACAATCATTAGGAAGATGAGTTTTTTTCCAATCAGGATCAGAAGACCGTATCTATTCCAGCGCACCATTGGAACGCTGCCAGTCCACGACATGAATAACATCTTCAGAGGACAAGATTATGCCAAACATCACTTGAGCGCCTCCCAATCCGTTCTCGAGCCATCAATACGACTGCGATCGCGCATGAAGATGAGGAGGAGATCTGGCTTCCCCATAAAAAGTGAAGGCTACTTTTAGGACATCACACAGTAGGTGATGGTGGGAGCACCAGTTCGCAAGACGACACGATCGGCTCGAGAGACAGATCGAGTTCGTTCTGGGCCACGATGGCAGGTTACGTCGGTCGTTCCTTTCTTGGAGCGATCTCCCGTACCAAAAAGATATTTTTGGACCAACACAAACACGCAAGTGGTTCAGAACGAGGGAATCTCTCGCGGTTTGTCTCGAGGCTTTCCTTCAATCAGGACTCGGTTTGCCACGAGACACGAATCGAATTTCTAGAATCTAACCGTGCATCTGACCCGAATGAAGGATCGAACGGACGGAAACTAGCAAGAATGTTACAATTATTGGGACCATTAAACTATAGAGTAAAGGGGCTTACCTTGTTCCCGGCTCCTGACCACAGAGAAGCCCACGCAGCAGATGAGGCAGGGGGGCACAGGATTTGCACGATAGCCCCGATCACCAAGACCCCATTGAGAACTCGATCAAACAGACTTTTGGGTTGGCGAGTGTCTCGTCCTCCAGAACTGCATCGGCCCGAACTATGTTCATTTCGATCAGGCTATCAACAGAAACAGCCCGTAGCGGCAGCAGGAGCCGCTCTCAGAGTCCACTCTGGAGGGCGGCCATGATGCGAGTGCGGCGCGCAGCCAAGCGGAGAACCAATGGGCCAGCAGGCTGGTGGTTGGCTCTCGGGGGGGTGGGAGTCGATCCTCAAGCGGGGAGCGGTCGACTTCAAAAACCGAGCTCGCTGCAGGCAGGACGTCTGTCGCGCTGGTCTGTAGCGTTGCAAGGGGGGAGCGGAGGGGGGCCCTCCGCACCACTCTGGCATACACTCTGGATGATTTGACCTTCGGGGGACCGGAGAGGCGCCATTCCGGAAATTTCTAGTTCCGGCCGGGCACCACGAGACCTTGCTACGCCACTGCCTCCAGTGACACTCTCGTTCTGATCGGGCGGTAAAGCTTTATTCTTGGTCATGAAACCTGCTGTCGCCGGAGTCTCTCGAAAATCCTCGAAAAGTGGAATACCGGTACGCAAGGATCGTAGGGCTTTGCAGATTTTCAAAGGACGCCGTAACTTGAATGAGCATGACTTTAGGTACCGTTCGCTGGTAGTCGAGTGCGGCATAAAGTTCTCCTGGGACTGTCGGGTTCAGCTCTATTTCAACGCGCTGAAACGAACCTCTAGACATAAATACGCGAAATAAAAATGTTGCGAAATCCTCCATAGTGAATCCTGTGGACTATGAGTCGATCGCTCGTTTTGACTCGAATACCGAAGAATATTTGCGTCGGGTGTCTCCAAGCGAATCGCACACGTCCCGTATTATTCGATATCATCACCGTGTTCCGAGCTCAAGATACTGCTGCATTCCGCTCCGCGCCTGGACATCGTCGTCTCGGAAGATTCTACAGTTAGCCCCCGCCTAACGCGGCTCAGTTTCAGCGCCAATCGCTAAGGCGCGGTTTCTTCGTGCGGCCAATCTTCATCAGAGAGGAGCGCCTTATTTAGACATCTGAGGTCGGGAGCGGCGGTATTAACCCAGGCTCGCCGATGGCATCACTCTCTTTAAAAAACCACGAACTGTCGCTAAAATAAGTTCCCCGAAGTTTGAGGATGCTTTGAACAGTTATTGACTACCATAACAAGGGTCCACGATAAAAAAAATACGAGTTCACGTTCTTCATATGAAAGAGGCTCGTCGTCCAAAAAACAACTCTTACATCTGCGATGTGTGAGACATTGAGTAGGGCAGGATTCTCTTTCCGGTTTGATCTATTCCAAATATTAATCACGCAACGCCTACCGCTGTTGGCTGAACTGGCAGGACTTGCCGCGCCCAAAACAATAGTCTAAATATCCAGTTTCACTCCAGAAAACCAACCAAGCCAATAATTCAGGCGAATTCTCATTTGGGCACTCGAGGGTCCTGCAGCCGCTGATGCCCTGCATGGTGTACTCGAGCAGCGCTTCGGCGAGCCCCTGTTCCAGGACAGGCGGTTGATGGACGAAGAGCCGTCTCTGCTAGAACCTGGGTGAGCTCACCGTCGCCACCAAAAAAGCCCCTGGATGTCGATGGCATTGAGAAGAAGCGATGAACTGTCCATTCGAGCCACGGGGCGCGTGAAGCTCCGTGGAAGAGGACGTCTGCAGAGCCGGATGCTGTCGCGATGTGAAGGAGTATTTGATCCATGAGGTTCGGTACGACGTCGGCGTAGGGGGGGGGTGGGGGGGGGGGGGGGGGCCGGCGGGGGTTCTGGGTAACGCCATGTGGTACGGGGGCGGAGGTTGGTTCCACGCGGCTCCCCCGCTGGGGGATGTTTTGGTGCACCGCCGCTGGCTGATCTGGTTGTCATCCGAAAATTGAGGCGGTGGCCTAAGCAAACCCTGTGTTGATGGTGATAGACTGAAAAATGGGTTTCGTCTTAGGGACGAAAGTTTCATCGAATAAAAAAAAAATTCGCACGGGCTTCAGATATGGGCTGTAAAGTCATTTTCACCAATGTTGCTGGGGGGTGCATTCGTCTGGGCTGGGCTCACGACTCACCATTGGTCGTATGTTTTGGAGATTTCGTTTGGCGGACGTCAGATAAGTGTTGATGGACGTCATCATCATCAGCGAATAATGCTTCGCCTTCGTGTAAATGTGGTCCGCGACGTACAACAGCTAAACGTTCCACTGAAGGCGACCAGTGCCAAAAGAAGCCTGAGTAGCGTCTGGAATCGAAATCGGATCAAGGTCAGCACGCAATACATCTGCGAGAGTCGTTTGCTGGATTGGAAATCATCGTTTCTGAAGCGTACCTGTCAGTGTCCAGCCACTTGCGAGTGCTCCGAGAGACCACATCAGAAACAGAGTAACAAAAAGCAAAGGAACAATTCCTGAGAACAAGAGTATCAGATTTGTACTCCGATGGTTCTATAAGGAGGAAACGAACGAGACTCGGTCCAGGGTGAGTCTGGCGTGGCTGTCCGTCATCGCGACTTCGTTCGCTCAACGGCGTCATGACGCGATCTGGACCTGAAATGAGAAATCGACATTGTATGGAACCCTCCGCACAGGCCACAGATTTCCTGATTCTGTTCTCCAGAATCAAAGTGAGCACGCGATGAGAAGTTTCTGGCTGCGGAATGCAGAGAAATTCTCGAGTACCTATCCGCCTCCAGCTTATGGTTCACCATTGATCACAAGCAAGGAAGCACTGCTGAAGTACACGGTCGATGTACCCGGAGCCGCGCTGAGACATTCTGCGGCGCGATGAGTCCTGAGGAGTTCGTGGCCAGCTCCTCTACACGCTGAACCCGGGTTCGAGTCAGCAGAAAGCTTCTGCTTTGAGCCTCCCGGCCGGGACAGTCCCGCAGTGGGGGCCTCTGCGGAAGCCGTTTTTCTTTTTCTATCCGGGAACCCTGTGTGATTTTCTACAAACTATTCCGGCAGTGTCATTGCCAAGAGCGCTGGTGCGCGGGACTAAAAGAAGAAATGATTTCGAAAACAAATCAACATTGTTTGGACATCGTTGCTTTATCATTTGCCCTCCAAAAGTTTATTCGGTCGTTTCCAGGTTTTTGGTCAAGGTACACGTACGAAATCATCACATCACTTCAGGATACAAATCGAGAAATTACAGATTTACAATTTTACCAAATATACAAACAGTGGTGTTCTCAGGATGGATCGGTCCAGGGTTTCATCTCATCCGGAAACCCAGAACTTTCAAGTTGTACAATCGGTCTTGTTCTCAGCGAGCGCACTCTGTATTTATGGTCTAGTGAGGTACACAAAAAAAAAAAACCCGTTCGTCGCCTGATTCGCTTGGTATCCTTCCTGTCAGCTGGTGATCTCGAATCTCTCGATTCAACCGGATCATAACTGACAGCTGGAATAATTGCGGAAAATCCGAGAGCTGCGCCTACATATGCACGTGGCCAGTGTCCCATGAATGGCTGTCAAGTCGGGCGGGAGATTGTTCACATTGCCAAGCTGTTGGTACAGATCTGGGTAATAAATCGAATTTATGGAGAGACGTTGCTCCTCATGCGGAACACCCACAGGAAGAAGTGGTGGAGGAAACTGCTGTCGTGGGCAAGTCGGCAGTCCTGGTGGTGTTGATCGCGTGGTTTATAGGTCTCTGGTAGCGAGCCCGTGTGCGGATAGTAGTACGCGGTTCGCGACTGGTGGCACATCATTCGTACGGTGGCTGCCGTACACCATGCCGTGATACTCGTCCATGCGTACTGCCGCCGCCAATGATTATGGTACCTTCTTGCCACCCCCCCCCCCACCGTGGTAGGCTTCGGTAGTTGGCGTAATTGTGCACCGACGGGACTCGGCAGCGGGGGTTTCTCCAGTCGAGGTGTCGCGGTGTTAGGAACGACCGAATACGGTTGTAGCGGCCCCAGTGGCCGAGGGACGGAGAGTATGCACAAGTGTTCGCCTCGACTGGGATGGCGACATGGTTGGGGAGATCTGTGAAGTTTCCACCACGAGGCGACCCACATTAGCGTTGGCTAGTTGCCGGTGGTGCGGATAGGAAGGGTGCCATACATGGGGGTTCAGCCAGTTGGGGGGGACGAAGGGAAGTTGTTGTGATTGAGCATGTTGCTGCAACTGTGTTGCACCTGCGGCCTGCCAATGTTGCTGTTGACTGTTGTTGTTGGGCTGGAGTTGCTGTTGAGATGGAGCAAGGTAATCAGCTGACGAAGAAATGGCTTTCGGTTTTTCGGTCGCGGGAGCGTGCCGGTTGGAGAGTCATCCGTGTCATGGCAACTGTCAGGATCGATCGAGCCGAGAAAGCCACTCGTTGGAAGTTGATGTGAGAGCCAAGGGTTGGGCGATAGAAAGCTGTGGAGGTAGGCTGTTGTTGTTGATGATGGACATAGTACCGTCCCGCACAGTAGTAGGTAACCCTCGATGGTCAGGGTGGTTGCCTCCCGAACCGTGCTGGTTCTCTCTCTTCTTATCGTCGGAACGATGGGCGTTACCATCTACGGTTGCTTCTTCCGTCGGCACGGCGGGAACAGGTCCTTCGATACTGATTCCGTGGGTGCCCAGCCACTATCAGCCGGACCAGACGGCTGGTTGTTGGCTGTGCCGTTTTGAAGTTGCTTCTGAATGAGGAGAGCGCTGGATTGCAGGTACTGCTCGGTATATGGGGGATGGCGGACAGTTCGGTGTTGTGGCGGTTCGCGTTCGGGTCAAGCGAGCAACGAGAAACACGAACAATGTTTTCGACATTTTGGCCTTCGACGAGTTGGATGAGGCGCTGCCCGCCAGCTACCGAGGGCCGGACTGTCGTTCGCGTGGCTATTGAGGAGATGGGCTCTCTTCATAAGTGGGTGGTTGGCACTCGGAACTCGTGAGTAAAGGAGGAAGGGTTTCGCGTCTCAGGGGGTCCAGTGCCGTTTCCGATAAGGCCGGGTCGGATTTCACCGCGGATCCGTCGCTGCCTCTGTCAGCGCGGGATGCGAACGTGCGCGTAGAAAGCGGTCATCGTATAGTAATGCGGTACGTTTCCCGCGGCCTGGATCTTGGACGGGAGCAGAGGAACGGGCCAGCAGGATTACGATGACTACGAATAGGAAGCTGGATGGTGGATGACCCTTCAATGACCCCGTGTCGAGGAGCAGGCTGGGCCGGGCGAGAAGTCCGAGGGGCTCTGGGCCGGCCGAGTCGCCGCCCACTTCCCCCGGAAACAAGGAGGAAAAAAACGTCAAAAGCCAGCGCCAGTACGAGGCGCGCATTCGAAAGCGGCAACATTTCGCAAGTCGGGTTGCCGGATCCCCGCAGGCAAACACAAATTCTTTGTTCCGAAAAGGACTCCCGAGGCGGATCAGTAAGAGAGACCCGCCGACCGCGATGGTAGGTAGTCCCATGCAGCACTGTATAGCTCGCGACACAAATCACGTAAAATATTTGAACGCGCATCTCGTGACGCTTTTGCATCTGCCTCTCCAGAGGGTTTGAGCTGCGCCTTCTGTAAAGGTTGTGCTTCCATAGCGCTTGTGTACGCGTCAGCTCCAAAACCTTACAATGCTGTATAATGGTCGATATGTCTGCCAGCCCGGCCGCAAGAAACAAGACACGCAGAACGATATTGCTAGCTTCTCGGTACAGGAACAAAGCTCGATTTGAGGTTCTTCGATTGTTTCACGCAAACTCTGGGGGCTGGCTGGCTCGATCATGA